>WNYD01000084.1:0-138044 GCA_021396205.1 Sporothrix brunneoviolacea
GGCACGGGGCCGCTGCCGGCGGGGCTGCCGCAGGAGGGTGCCGCCGGCGCGCTGGACGACAAGCCCCGCTATGCCGGCGCGCCCGGCTTCGGCAGCAACGGCTACTACAACGGCGCGACGCCGCCGCCGCCGGGGTCGTACCTGACCTCGTCCTCCCCGCCCGCGTCCGAGCTGCACGGCGGCGACATGCTCCCCCCCCAGGAGCTGCCTGCCAACAGCGTCATCGCGAGCGAGCTGTCGGCCACGACGCCCTCCGTCGCAAATGGTCCCGCGGCGTCCCTAACCACCTCACCCCAACCGGCGTACCAGCGGTCCTAGCGCTCGAAGAACAGCATGCCAACTATTTAATACGAAGGGATATTGAGGCCAAAAGAGAACGGTAGTAGCTTTTGGGGGGAGGTTCTTTTTCATCCTTTTCCATTTTGCTTCCTGGGAGCCTTATACACGCACACCCATTCCTTCTGTCTCTCTCAGTCTCTTTTGTTTCTTGTTTCTTTTTCTTTTTCTTTTTGATACACATATTCAGCTTTTGGCGTTGTTATATATCATTTCTCCGTTTTTGTACATTTCATTTTGGTAAAACAGCAGCGCATTACGTACAAGCATTGCTATCCTATATATCGGTCGGAGCAGGTCCCCAAAAATTTCAACGCTCAAGTTAATTCACAAGAATTGAAAAGCGCCCTCGAACAATCTTTGAATTACAGACAGGAAATGAAATGATAGAACATAAAAATGTGATAATGGAGAAGAAGAAGAAGACCGCACACAGCTCAATAGGCCGCCATTGAGAAAACCCTAACCGTCCTTCAGCAGAAACCGCGAAAGGCGGGATCAGTACGAGCTGGCGGACAGCTGCACGGTGAGCTGGCCTGCGACATTCGAGCTCGTCGTTGCGCCAACAATGTTGAGAGACTTCGCACTCGGTCCGCTCCCGGATGTCCACGTCGTGGCGTAAATGTTGTAGTTGCAATTGGCCAGCGTCGCCGTGCTCCCACCGCCCTGGTTCAGCTGACAGGTGATGATGTCGGCACCGGCCGCAGGCGACGCGTTCGGGACGACATAGCCGTTGACGACGGTGAGGAAGTACTGCTTGTTGACCGCGTTGTTGCCCGAGTTCGTGTTGATGATGGTCGCAAGGTAGTTGTTCGCCGTGATAACGAACAGATCCGCGTCGCTCGAGCTGCCGACAAAGCCCAGGGCGTAGCTGCCGTAGGTGAAGCTGTCCTTGAGGGCATTCTGGTTTGCCACGGTGACCCAGTCAATGTAGTTGTTGGTCTCGGAAGGCGCGCCGCCGCCAGAGACCTCACTGGTGATCTTGACAACGTATGGCGTCGGCGAGGTCGTCGACAGCGTCGTGGTGGTGGTGGTGGTCCCGAGCGTGGCGGTCTTGATGGCCTTGGACGTTTCTATGGTCGTCTTGGTGTACGTGGTTGAAGTCGACGTGCTGATAATATCGGTGGTAGTCGAAGCGACGGTCGTGGTGCTGTGGAGCGAAGGCAGCGTCGTCGTTGTCGTCTCTGTGATCGTCGTGCTGACGTACACGGACGAGTCTGCCGATGCCGTCGACACGCTCGTCGAACTGAGGGTCTCGCTGTCCACGGCAGGGGTGATGGTGGTGACAGACCGAGTGGCGCCAATCTTCAGGCAGTCGCTGGTGTACCGGTCAACGCGGTTGCAGGTCGCGGCGTACGCCGGCGTGACACTGGGGGTGATGGTAGTTGGCGTGGGATCGTTATTCTCCGAGACTCTCTTGTGGACACCGTTGGCTTTGGTGGTGGTCATCGTCGTCGTGGTCGTCGTCGTGGTAGAGAGTGCCGTGGTATGCGTGGCGGTGTACTTGGTTGTCAGCGTGGTGGTAATCTCCTTGGTCGTCGTGTGCGTGACGCTGTTGATGACATCGACCGACGTGTAGGTCGACACGATCACGCTGCTTGGCTGGTACGACTCGGTGTAGCTGGACGTGTCGGTCTCCGAGATGGTGCGGGTGTGCGTCTTGGTGAGAACCGAGGACGGCGTGTAGTAGTCCGTCCTGACGTATGTTTGGTCAGCCCATCATCCATCTCATCCTACACACCTCTCCAAACGCCGAACGGGACGCAACTCACTCGGTGGGCAGGATCACCGTGGTCAGGAGAAACGCGTTGCAGTCGTCAATACCGTCGGCCGCCTGGACAATGGCTAGAAGAAGACAGTTAGTATTGAATAGTCTAGTGAGGTTGGTTCCTACTTCCGGCTCCTGCAGCTGCCGTCGTCACTCACCGTTGAGGCAGTAGTTGGGGCGGCAGTATGCCGCCGACGCCAGACGGGCCAGGCCGGCCGCGGCGAAGAGAGAAGCAACGGTCCGCATCGTGGCTTGTATGGAGCGAGAAAAGGAATTCACGTGCAATTATATTGAAGAATAGAAGAATAAGAAAAAAACGAGTGGACAAGCAAAGGAAGCCAAACTGGATTCCTCTGGCTCAGTGAAGAAATGGCAAACGAATGTGATGACCACGACCAAGAGGAACAGGCTGGCGATGTATTTTAGGGTGCTTAAAAGCGAAGGGCCTCTGGAGGGTGGACAAAGGCCATGATATATACTCATATATCGGCATCTCATCTCTGGCTGCGGGCTCTTACGCTGCGCCAGTCCTGCTAGTCTGTCACCTGAGTGGCTTTCTCGTCTCGTCTCCATGCCGGCCCCATCGTCTCTCTCGTCTCTGTCGTCTCTCCTGTGCCGCCTGGCAGAGCAATACAAAGAACTTATGTCCTCCGCAGTCCATCGCCAAGGAGCGTTACGGTAGCGCGTGCAATGCTGGTGTGGTCCGGAGGGCCCGAACGCAGCAGGGCAAAGCATTTGCACCGGCGAGAGACAGAAAGAGGAAAAGCCAGTGCAAATCGGCAGCTGAACGGCCTCGAACGACGTGGACGTCTTGTGTGGAGTGTGCCAGGATGTGAGGATTGCCTATTTGGGACTTATTCTCTGTCGCCATGCGCTGGCTGGGTGGGCCAGACCGTCCAGGGGTCGTGCAGCGACCGCCAGAAAGTCTATCAGGTCTAGGTCCAGTCCAATGTTTGGTGCAACAGCGTACCTTTCCCGAAGAAGCGGTTGTTTATTGGCCGGGACAGCCCCTGGTTGGCTGGATCTGGCTGCAACCGCCTCGCCTCCAGACGCTACCAGCCATAGCGCGCTTGGTCGGGACCTAGAAGGCTAGGGCGCCCGAAGGAGAAAGGGGAAATAAGACGTCGACACGGAGGCGCATGATGTCTGATCGTGCGAGGAGAGGAAAATGTGGGGGAAGAAAAGGAGGCCGTAGAAAATGGGAGGGAGAGAGGGCGTTGGGCTCTGGGCGTTCGATCGGAGAAGAACAAAGCATGATGGGCAAGAGCATGGAAAATTATGGAAAGGGAAAGCACACACGAGGCCAAGGTCGTGTCTTCCTTCGTGGTTCCTGCCCCGTGAGGGTTTTGTCTAGTTGGCTCGACATTTTCGCCTTCCGTTCTCTCCAGGAAGAAGCATTGCCGTGCACCGCGTAGCTGCTATTTTGGCGCAGCCATTCTCAGGAGATGCGCCGAGCAGGCAGCCGCTCCGGCCATCGCCCCACGGCACATGGATGGCAGCTGGTGTCCGTTCGTAGGCTGGGCCATTTGGCTCGTGCCTTCCTTGCTTCTTTGGTCTCGCGAGATAAGGTCGTATTCCGTAGGTCGGCGCTTGCTCCTTCCCTTCTTCGAGAAGACCAGCCCAGAGATTATTGATTTACTATTTTGCACGAGCACAATAATAAGTCCTTTTTTTTTCTTTCTTCCCTACGGTGCGGCTGAATCCGACTCCATATCCCCCGGCTGCCACAGGATGTTACCATTTTGAGGAGAGGCCGCGTCAACAACACCGTCGAGTGATATTGCTCCATATCAAGGAGACCGTTCTGTCCGTGCTCGCAGCTTGCGTCTTTGTTTAGAGGACGAGGAAGCTCCGAAGAAAATTGGGAACTCTGTGACAAAACCAAAATATTGATTACCAACACAAGGAGGAAAGAGAGCCAGACAAAGAAGTTTGCATATACGTTGCCCTAGACGGACCTTCTGCAGATGGGCTGTTTGTCGTATGGTCTGCAAGGTGCTGCTTTGTCCGGTTTGCGTCGTTAAACCCTTGCCGGAAGGCAGACGCCACGATCTTGCCTGTACAGCACATCCGGCAGCCCAAAAAAGCCACCGAAAGCCACCGAAAGCCACCACAGATGTCCCCCGATCATTACCCAAGATTGGCCGCCAGGAAGTGTCAAGGTTCCCCGATGTGGCTGGTCACCCCTGTTCTGACATTGTCTAGCATATTCAACCGTATGGCTTATTGCGCCATTGTCATCAAGGCATACGGGGGGAAAAAAGCCGTAGCTGGTGGTGAAAATAGAGGCAATAGAACTAAGACAATAGGGCCCGAGCAACAGGAACGCGGGCGTTTAGGGCAGCAGTCCGCAGGTTTCCGGTGATGCTTAATTTCTTTTTTTCATACGCTAGAAATCAGAAGGGAAGCAAGAACACCGTCTGCGGAATCCCGGTTAACTTCTCTACGACGCATCGGGTCTTGTTTTGCTTTTTTTACTCCTTCGTTTCTTTTGGCTCGACTTCCCTCTTCGCCGTCTGACCTAGCCAACTCGAGACTAAGGACATCCATTAGGGGTGTCGGCAGAGAAGAAAATAGCAGCCAAATAGGGACATTGAGGGAGGGACCGTGGGAAGAGCATCAGAGCGCAAGAGATTGCAGTGGATTTTGGGAAGCAAGTCGGCGCAGCACACCAGCACCAGGCCAAAGCCGGTGATGAGAATCGCGATCTAAAAGCACAACAAATAAAAACTAGGGGCCAAGAAAGCAAGAAAAAAAGACGGAAAAGGGGCGGCGGCAAAAAAAGAAAGTGTAGAGTAGAAAAAAGCCAAACAGGAAAAAGAAAAGAACGCGGGCCTTGGCGCTCCTTAGCCCACCCCACCAAATCCGAAATGCAAAACTCTGAAAGACTTCATAGATAGACATAGTCCCCCGTCCATGCAACAAACCAAGTGAAGCGGTTCCGTGGTGCAGTTGGTTAGCGCATCGTACTAATATTCTTCTCAAGAATACAATGCGAAAGTCGAGGGTTCGAGCCCCTCCGGGACCATCATTAAATTTCAATTTTTGCATTTATTGCACATATCTTTTTTTTTCTTTTTACGTTCTTTTTCTTTTACTTGATTTGTTTCCTTTTTTGCTTCTTCATCTTCTTCTACCCGTATTATTTCTTTATGTTTTTTTTTGTCTCGCATGGGGCTCTTTATCTTCGTTGTCTTCTTTCCTACCCGGGTTTCTCCCTACACATCATTATCTCACCTAATATTTTCCTTTCTCAACTTTCTCGTTAAGGTTGCAATCTTTGTTTATGAATATGTCACTTTTTTGTGAGTTATTGATTATATATTACCATCCATCTGCTAGATAATAGAACTCGTGGTAAAATTGAAATCTCTGTTTTAGAACGAAAGAATAGTTTATTCTCGCGATGTGCTTCCTCACCGCTTGTAGAGTTTGGTTTGTTTGTTCTGCTTTGATTACGCATCTTCATGGCTCGCTCTCCCTTTCTCTATACCCCATCTTCTATCTGCTCTCTTTATTCTGGTACCAATATGTTTTTATTTTAAATATATTGTGTATGCAGAAAAGATCTAAGATTCAAAATGGCATAACTCCTATGCAGGGAAACAAAAACCGATTTTCCTACGAATGAGTGTACATGAACCATCAATTAACACCAAAAGAAGGAAACAGGTTTAGCGATGGTTTAACATTGGCTTAGATTGTAGTCTAGAATTGGGAGCCGACATCTTTTGTCCTTTGAAAGCTGGTGAGGTTAAGAGAAGTATTCGTGATAAAAGAAAGACCGGTAGCCGTTTTCATTCTTACTCATTTTTTGCTCAAAGTTGACTTATCCATATTTGGTCTTTCTACTTCTACTGCTGTCTTTATTACACGTTGACAAAGTCGGTACACATTCTGCATTGCTGTCTTCGCTTCTCTTCTTTTCCCCTTCATAGTTTGTTTTATTCTAGTAAATATGTCCTCCCGTTAAAACATCTCCCCCTCCCCCCCAAACATTTTGTTATAAATTACACTCCCACCTCTTCAAGAATCGTATCTTGTTTATCTAGCTCTGCTGCGTCGCCCTCATGGTTTACCAAGTCTCCGACAACAATTCTGCGCTTTGCTGCATCTCCCGCCAACGCAGAATTTGTCTCTACCGTGGTATCGGTAGTATCAATATATCTACTCTGACCTTTGGCTGGCTATCCGGCATATTTTTTATGACTTCTAAGTCGGCCAAATGCATTGTCGGCGGTGCTCTGCCAGCAGAGACCGGCAGCGAGGCGCTGCCGATTGCCTCAGCTGCCTCCGTCGCCTTGGATATTGCAGAGCTAACCTCGAGTCCGGTCCGCATGTCGGTAGAAGTGCTCAAATAGAGCACTCATCTGTTTGAGTTTCATCTTCTTTCCTTCTACTTTCCACCCCGGGTCTATTTCCTACAATTACGCATGTTTCCGTACTCCTTTTTATGTCTGTCTATCAGTCTATCTGTCTGTCTGTATTTCAACTTCTCATTCTTTTTATGTCATATCTGAAATGAATTTGTATTCTGTTTTATTTGCGTGTTTTTGATCTCTTTGACACCCAGGATGTTTATTCCGTCATAGGTTTTCTTTCCAAGTTCCGGACACTTTTTATTTCTCTTATTATTCCCTTTTCATGAGATCATATGTTCGTCTCCTTCTCATTCTATTTCTCTCTTGTTTTTAGTTCTTTCCTTTTTTTTCAAAATTGGTATTCGATTATGTTTTCTTCCCCCATTTTTTATTATATAAAAGTACTTGTGAATGTGCAAATTCTTGCAAGTAATACTCTTTGCATATTTCCTCTTGGCTATTCTTGCGTTTTTGTGTGTGTCTCCTATTCCTTCTTTTTCTCATATTTCGACATCACTCTCGTCAAGTGTTATCTTAGACGTTGAATAAAAGTCTTGACGGGTGGCTCTATTTTTTAAATGCCACCAAATCTGTAAATGAGAGCCACCAAATGCCGCTCTAGTTATGCTGCTTTATTTGCTCTGCATGTTATTTGCCGATCTGGCTCGAGGGTGTTCCATCCATGGAAAGCTGGTGTGTAAGATCCGCATTAATGTTTTGCAGCGGCACAAAACTGAAAGGCAAACTTGGTAAGTGGGTGAGCCCTACGGAGTACGATTGCATTTCAACGACCATCAGATGTGAGGAGCCTAAAGGGACAAAAGTACAAATCCTACAGCTGACCCCGTCACGGCCGTGGAAACGGTGGAAGCGAGAACACAAAGGGACGTCCTCGGATGTGCTTCTCATGCCTGTAATGCGTTCTGCAGTGTCCTGCTATGCCGTAGCCCATAGGCAAAATTGATCCACTGCCGGATGTGTTTTTTGGGCCTGGGCAAGATTTTCATAACACAGCGCCACCCACACGTACACAGAATCACCTTCTGATATCGTGACAGCCGTTTCTCTTTTGCATATCTGCGGCAACTCGAGCACGACGTGCGAGTCTGCTGAGCGTTCTTGGTCGCGTCCGCGTCGAGCTAAAGCTCCCCAAAGGGTAAGGTGCGCGTGGGATTGTCTTCCCTACTTTGCCTGGAGGGCATGTGACTGATCATGTTCCCTACCTTGGACGAAGCACGCTCGCTCTCCTTGGATGGAGCGGTGAAGCATCCCGCAAGAGGGTGGGTGTGTTGCCGCGCTGATTGGTGTCGACGTCATTAGCCTAGAAGCAAGGAAGCCAATAGCGAGGAACCACTTTAAGCTGTTTCTCTGCCTCAGGCACCAAGACCGCGATTGCAGGATACGTCACACAAACAAAGCGGATTCCGGAGAGAGCCAGGGGGAAGATTGTCCCGGCGGTGCATGAAACCAGGCATTCTTCAAATAAAATAAATGGCAGGCAGCCAAAATAGAAAAAAAGAGCCCAAAAGAAATGGCTGCATACGACCGCGAGCCCTGTCCACTTTCTATGCCCCCTCTCGCTCGCAAAAAAAAAAGGGGTGCAGTTCCAGAACCCGAGCGGCAGCCGATCTTGTTCTCGGCTTTCCCACTTTTCTTGCGGCCCTTGCGGTCCTTGTGGTCCATGCTGCCCTCTGGTGCCAGACGCTCCGATGCCAGGCCAGTCAGGACCCTGGCACGCTCTCCGTGATGGAGCGCATGCATGGCCTGCAGTAGCAGGAGGACGGAAGTGAAATTTCTGCACACAATAAGTGCATCTGCTGCAGCTCTGTTTCTGTGGAGGGCACAGCGGGTGGGCGATACTCCGTCGTCCTCGCATTGGTGGCTGTCTGGGTATGGCTGCAGCCCAGAGGCATCCTGGAGGATGAGTCAGGGAAGACTGCAATCCGGACGTGGTATGCTGATAACGGGGTGCAGGAAGGAGCCCCAGGTTGCTCAGCCTTTTCTGCGTTTCTACGGTTCTACTTGTACGGGCAGCGCTTGCCCCTGCATCGAAATGAAGTTCCTCAAATCTCGCCTTGTGAGCAGTTTTCTCTGTACAGGTATTATTTGATGCCTGCGGTCCATTTCTCGCCCCACTGCTCCATACGGAGCAATACTCGTAGGCTGCCCTTCCCTGCCTTGTTTGCGACTTCGCTTTAGGCCGGCTGCGAATCTTAGTCCGCTTCGCATCGCTGGGCGGCCTGGCTGCGCACTCGGCGCCAGCAGGTTAAACGTGGGCTGGTGGACAGTGTGGATATTGGGAAACGTGCACCGTCTACACGACGAGTCATTTTTAGCCGCACTCCCAGGTGGTACCACACAGTACGAATGCCATACGCGTATATTGTTTTATGAAAATTGCGCTCCTTCCGAGGAACAAAAAAAACAGACTGCTATACAAGAGCCGCACTCGCGGGGAGAAAATAAGACGGAAAACGGAGTACATGAGACGGAAGGACTGAAGACGCTGAGGCCAAGGTGCAGTTTCGATCGTCGGTTGGGAGCTGGGCTGGCCACTTCAAGACGCAATGATTGGCGCAAGTTGCCAAATGCCCGTCATCGTCAGAAAATAGAGGGCAGGAAGAGTTTTTTGTTATTCCCTTTTGGTGGCTAGCGACCTCGAGCTACTGGCAGATGGCCGCCCTGCGCGATGTGACTGGCTGGAGCAGCTGCGCGGAACGCCGCAGAAGGGGCAGGAACTGGCCGACGCAAGCACGACAAAGGTGGCAGGGATCTAGGGAAGCGACGACTGTGTTTGCGAGGCAGGAGCTAGTGGTCGATTGCGACGGCCGTTTTGATTTTTGGCGTCGTTTTGTCTGGCTTGTGCGCTTTTTCTGTGTGTGCGACTTTCCCTCCCTGCCCGCCGCGCGATTCGCTACTGCAGCCAGGCCCTCCTTTTCTCGTCTATCGCGGACCAGCCCCTGCAGAGCGCCGGGCGGCTTCTTGGGCTGGGCTTTCTTCTTTCCTGTTTGGGCCAACTGGCAGAGGCAGTTCTTTCTCGGCTTCGTTCTCGTGGCGACGGAAAATCCAGTCCCATCCTCGGCCGTCGGCGCTTCTTCTCGTGTGTCCAGCCACCTGACTGTCGGCCGTTCTTTCTGTTGGGGTTTCCTGCCGAAACGAAACGAGAGGGAAAGGGCTGAATATTGCCTGTCTCGGCCGCTAAAACTGCAGCTGCTCAGCCTGGGCGGGCGCTCGTATAATAATGATACTCGTATCGTAAGTACGAGTCCTCATAGGAGCTGCACAGTGCCAACAGCGGCGGCACGGCTCAGCGGTGCGCCTGAGCCGCCAAGTGCCTCGACCGTGGACAACAAGACGACGACTATTCCAGAACAGAACTACGAGGGAGCTAAAAAAAGATAAGGGAAGATCAGTCTGGCGAACTCAGTAATGCGAGCAAACGCTGCGAGGAGGCAGGACAAAGAGGCCGTCCCAAGGCCGCCCGTTGCCGGTCTGGCGATCGCTGAGGCAAGCAGCGCAAAGCGATCTGAAACCGCAGAGCAGCCAAAACGCCCATTTATCATCCCTTGATGCAGGGCGGCTCTTCGTCGCGTATGCTTCCAGAGCAGTATACAGTGCAGGCACTGTTTCAGGCGCTGCCTCGCAGGTCTTCTTGCTGCGCACTTTTGCTCTCCGTAAGAGTCAGAGGGCCCTGCGAGTAATACTCGAAGGCGGCCCTGGCACAGTGCCAAAAAGCACCCGTGCAAGGGAGCGACGGAACGGCGTGAGCAGAACGCGTTGTCAGCCCACCCACACCACGCAACTGCACAGTTCCAGCGCCACTGTCTTACTGTGGGACTTATCTCGCTTTCTCACTCGCCTTTCCCTCTGGCGAGCGCCCGTTTCGCTGTTTCGCTGGGAAAAGCTGCCCAACCGGAAATCTCATTTCGTACGGATCCATTTTGTCGGCCGCTCTTGCCTCATGCAACCTACCCCCCCCTTCCTTCCCTATCAAATCGCCCCTCTCACGCACCTTCCCTCCGAGCCAGCCAAACCGTCCCTTCCCTTCGTTCGACAGTTTCCTAGTTTTTCCCTTATTTTTTAAGGGATTTATTTTTTTCTCTTGTCCTTCGCGACAAGAGAAGCCAAAACTAGGGACATCAACGACGCGCATCCAAGCCCCCCGACGCAACGCCGGCGAGAGGAGAGAGGTGCTTGCTCCAGCAGCCCTCACGAAACTCACCATCCGCGCATCCTCACACGCAGCTGCTTCTGTCGCTGCGTGCCCCCTCCCCCTTCGCGCTGTTTTCCTCTCCGCTTCGCGCCCCTTCTGTGCTCCAGGCTACAAAACCCCCCCTTCACGATCGCATGTAGCCTTAGCGGTTGGCCATGTCCAGCGAAGCGATCAGCGCTCAGGCGCTTGGGGGGGAGGCCGACACCGTTGCCGTCGAGAGCCCCCTTCATCTGCTCGACTCCCTCTCCACGGCAGCTCCGGCTGTGACGGCAATGGTGGCGACCACTACCCCCTCCTCGGCCGACCCCGAGACCTCCGCGACCTTTTTGACCTCACCGACCTCCGCCTCTCACCCCGATTCCGCTCCCGAAGCTCCAGCAGCTCCTCTGGCATCTTCCATCGCCCCCGGACCCGACCGGACCACCGGCCTCCACTCGCCCCCTGACAGCAACAATGCCTCGAAGCTCGACGGAAGCAGCTCCGACTCCGAGCTGAGCGACCTCGACGACGATACCCTGGCCGACACCTTCCGCGGCACGCAGGCGGGTGACGCCGATGCCGATGCCCCCGCGACGTCCGTCACTACGCCGACAATTGCTGCTGCCGATACGGCGCCCTCGTCCACAGCTTCGACTCTGTCCGCCGCTCCGTGCCCCTCGACTTCTCCCCTCTCCGATGATACTGTCCCTGCCGCTGAAGTCGACGACATTGGCGAGATCGAACCCGACCACTACTCCGGCACCGTCCCCATTTTCCGGCCGACCATGCACCAGTTCCGGGATTTCAAGAAATTTGTGCGCTTTGTCTCCCCCTCTAGCCTGTCTGCTCTTTGCTGCTTCCTTATCATATCTCTTGCCCTTCCCAGCCCCTTATCTCAGCCTGCCCAAGGAACACCGCATCCACACCTCACCTCTGTCCATTCCATACCCCTCGTTCCTGACCCATTTCTCCTGAATCTGGAAATAATAATTGGATATGTTCTAACTGCGTCGCTTCCCCTGTCTCCCCCCTCTTAATAGATGGAGAAGATCGATAAGTATGGCATGAAGTCGGGCATCGTCAAGATCATCCCGCCGCAGGAATGGAAGGACTCCCTTGGTCCCCTCGACGAGATGGTCAAGCCAATCAAG
This sequence comes from Sporothrix brunneoviolacea, assembly GCA_021396205.1. Taxonomy (NCBI): domain Eukaryota; kingdom Fungi; phylum Ascomycota; class Sordariomycetes; order Ophiostomatales; family Ophiostomataceae; genus Sporothrix; species Sporothrix brunneoviolacea. Next base: position 11,809 of record WNYD01000084.1, read on the forward strand.
GTTCGAGAACCGATCAAACAGGACATAATGGGGTCAAACGGGACCTACCGTCAGGTCAATATCCTCCACCAGCGGACGTACAATCTTCCGCAGTGGCGCCAGCTGTGCGACCAAAGCGAGCATCAGCCGCCTGCTCGGCGAGGTGAACGTCGCGCCAATGCCGACAAGCCGAAGCCTGCTCCCCGCGCCCGTGCCGCTGCTGCCACTGGTACCGGGGTCTCTGCCAGGAAAGGCAAGAAGGGCCGGGGTGGCCGGAGGGGAGCACGGGCCCAGCGCCACACCGGTGATGACGACAGCGCCTCTGTTGTGTCTGAGCCGCGGCCCATGACGCCCGAGTCGCAGCGGGGCGACGACGAGAAGATGGTGTTGGACGATGACAAGACTCTTGCTAAGCCCCCCCAGGACGCCCAGAAACACAACGAGGACAAGGCCGAAGACGACAGCGCCGTCTTGTCGTCCGTGGAAGTGGAATTTCCGACCATAAAGGAAGAGGACAACGACGACGACGACGCCAGGACCGTCGACAGTGCGATGACGGAAATCCCCGCCGTCCCGCGTCGGATGGGCTTCACGCGCCAGGCGTCCGCCAAGACCCAGTCGACATCCGCGCGCCGCAAGTACAGCAAGCGTGAGGGGTCTGCTAAGATCGACGAGGCCGCTTTCAAGGACTGGGACTACCGCATGGACGTGTCGGACTACACCCCGGAGCGTTGCGAGGAGCTGGAGCGGATCTACTGGAAGACCCTGACCTATGCCCCGCCTCTGTATGGCGCGGACCTGCCTGGCACCCTTTTTGACGAGTCCACGGAGCTCTGGAACCTGAACAAGCTCCCCAACTTGCTCGATGTCCTTGGCACCAAGGTCCCCGGGGTCAACACCGCCTACTTGTACCTGGGTATGTGGAAGGCCACCTTCGCTTGGCATCTCGAGGACGTCGATCTGTACAGCATCAACTACCTCCATTTTGGTGCCCCCAAGCAGTGGTACAGCATCTCCCAGGGCGACGCCCGTCGCTTTGAGGCCGCCATGAAGAACATCTGGCCCGCGGACGCCAAGGCTTGCGACCAGTTCCTGCGCCACAAGGCGTTCCTCATTTCGCCCTCTCACCTACAGCACCACTACAACATTCGGGTCAACAAGTGTGTGTCCTACCCTGGCGAGTTTGTTGTGACTTACCCATATGGCTACCATTCCGGATACAACCTTGGATACAATTGCGCCGAGGCTGTCAACTTCGCCCTGGAGTCATGGCTGCCCATGGGAAAGATTGCCAAGAAGTGCGAGTGCGCCCAGGCCCAGGACAGCGTGTGGGTCGATGTGTACGAAATCGAGCGCAAGCTGCTCGGCATCTCCACCGACGAGGAGGAGGACTCCGACGAAGACGAGGACGAAGAAGACTCAGAAGACGACGTGGAGGATGTCGACGGTCAAGATGATTCCATGACCGGCCTGCCGAGGCCACCTTCTGGGAGCCGGTCCGCTCGTGTGCGGGTCCCTATCTACCGCAAGCGAAAGCGACCTTTGAAGCCGGCAACCAAGCGTCCGCGAGCCCGTGCCGATGTCGACGACGCAGCAGATGGTGGTGTGGGCCGGAAGTTGAAGAAGATGCGCCAGCGACTCTGGTCGGGCGAGGGCGCTCCGTGTTGCCTCTGCCCGAACGACATTCCCGAGGCCGAGTTGCTGACCACCGACGATGGCGGAAAAGCCCACCGCATGTGCGCCCTGTATCTTCCCGAGACGTATATCGAAGTCGTCGATGGTAAAGAAGTGGTCACCAACGTTGGCAACATTCCGATGGCCCGCCTGGAGCTGCGCTGCATGCATTGCCGCCTCCGGAAGGGCGTTTGCTTGCAGTGCTCATATGCGAAGTGCACGCGCTCGTACCATGCCACGTGCGCAGCGGCTGCGGGCGTCTTTGTCGAGGAAGTTGAAGTTCCCGTTTTTGGCGACGACGGAACGGAATACAAAGAACGGGCCTTTGAGTTCACATGTCGCTTCCAGCGGACAAAACGCGACAAGAAGCTGGATTCTCTGGCCCTCGAGAAAAGCGAGCGCATCCGTACCGCCGCCGCGGTCCTCAAAAAGGGCGCCATCTGCCAGATGCAGCTGTACCGCAGCGACATTTTTGCCGGTGTCGTGGTCGAAAACCGCACTGACGAGGAAATCCTGTTGGTAGATGTGATTCCGAACGGGTACGTTCTTTTTATTTTCCATTCTGCTCACGATTTTCCGCCTTTTACTTCTGCCATCTCAACTTTGGGTTTATTGAAACCGGACTGCCATTGCTGACAAAATCAATAGCGACCGAGTCGAGGTTGACTGGAAATGGCTCCTGCTGCCTGATCCTGCTGACTACCGGCTGCCCAAGGCATCGCCCAACGCTCTGCCTCTGCCAGCGTCTCGCAAAGAAATAGAGGGGCTAAATGTTACGAAGCGGCCGTTCCCTCTTGCCGGTGACGTGTTTGTTGAAGGTTACACGTGGAAAGAGTTCCACATCTGTGAAGGGTCGTCATTCGTTCCGAGCAAGAATCAAGCCAAAGTCGACCTCACCACACCCAATCAGCTGTGGCACTACATCGGCAGGCCATCCACCGACGCAAAAGCGCAGTACACCGACGACCCGTCGAATCCCGTGCACAACCCCAAGAGCAATTTCCTCGATACGTCCCAGAAGCCACCACCACCACCAGCGATGTTGCCGCCACAGCGCCCGTCGCTGCCTGCTACTCCCGTCCCCATACCGGCACATGCTTTTGCGTTGCCGCTCACCCCCTTGCCGCAAAATACATTTCAATTTCCCGGCCAGACTGCGGGCCAGCCTGGCGGTCAACCTTTGGCAGAACCGCGAAGGTCATACAGTGTCATCAAGCCACCTTACGTGCCGCATACTTCTCCAACCGCATCCGCGTCTCCGGCACCCCCATCATCTGCATCGCCCTTCGACGTAGCCGCCAACAAATTCCGCAAGTCTTCCGACGGCTTTGTCCAACCCCAGCGGCCGGCGTCGAGGCATCAGCCTGGCGGCCACCGCCACCACCACCATTCGTCCTCGTCTAACCACCAGTCACCTTTTGGCTCATTCTTTTCTATGCCCAAGGCAGGCGGCGGCGCCAGCAGCAAATTCCCTGAGATTCAACATCCGAATTTGTCCCATGGATACGCCACCATCCCCATGGCTAAACCCCAGTCATCGTCTTCAGCAGCAGCAGGGGGTGCGATGTCACCTCCTTCTGGAAGTACCGCGAGCGGCGAAATTGGTGGCGAGTCGAAGATGCATGCACCCTCGCCACCAAGAGCGGCTATCCTGCAGACAAGCACAACCAAGAAGTACCCTTTCTTCCAAGTACACGGCAACAGAGATGCGAGCGCCTACCGTTCCCCATACAAGGCGTATGGCGGTTTCACCAATAGCTACGATAGCAATAGCAGTATGCGGGCACCGCAGAGGACTAGAAAGAGCAGCTCGGGAGCAGCCGCTCTCGCTGCCGCCGCAGCTAGCCTTCACAAGCGCAGTGCTAGCAGCACAAGCAGTGTTAGCAGCTTTGGCCTGGGCGGCGGTCTGAAAGGTTTGAGTCGGCCGTCTGCACATACTAATTATGTTGGCCCGCCACCACCACCCACATCGACCGCGTCGTCCCCTTTCATGTCTGCCCATAACCTGAACTTCAACACCAGACCCGGCTCCTCCGTTTCGTCATACGCCTCTTACGAGTCTCTGCTGGGTGGAGGGCCAGGCATGTCCCCACACTCGCCTACCCCAATTGATGCGAGCCCGTTCATAGGCAGCCCCGGTCCACAGATGGGTACCTTCGATTTCTCGACGGATCCGTCTTCCGCAGCTTACCACCACCCTGGTATGAGACCACAATTTGGCGCGTCTTGGCAGCAAAGCTTTCACGCACCACTGGGCTCGTTTGCACAAGGTAGGAAAATGACAGGCAACTCCTATGCAGAGTGATTGATAGCGACGTTGTAGAAGTCATATTCTAACCTAATCTTACAGACATGGATATCAACTTTTCGCCGCCGTCTCCCATATCGGCTCTCATGGGACTTCCGGGCGGTGGGCTGGGTGCCCCTGCCAACATCATGCCAGGCCACCAGCAGTCCTTCTCCTTTGGCGGACCTAACACACTCGGTGTCAATTCGATGCTCACAGGCGGTTTCGGTGGCCTAGATGCTATGAGCCCCCCGCTGTTTCCAGAATCGCCGATGGCCATGAGTCCGACGTTGGAGATGGCTCCTCCGGATACAGGTACCAGCCAGTCGCCGGCGGAACAGCTTAAGCAGCAGTTGCGAAGCATTTCTGATTCTTCGCTACCGTCATCGTATGTTTACCCGTTATGTTTTCTCCTTGCCGGCAATGGGCATAAAATCATACCAGCAAAAAGTAGACGACTGACACATGCTCTTTTTTTTTTCTAATATAGATATCGGCTCCGCTGCCTTCATCAACCCAGGCGGCGCCATCAAAGCCGCAGCAGTCTGAACCGCATATTTACGAGCCAGCTTCTGGACCTCAACCCGACATGAAGACAACCCAATGGCACAATGCAGGATTTGATGACACATCATCCCCATTCCGGGGCTGCTCGACGAAGGCCATGACCAATGTCGATGCGAAGCAAGCAAACGTGCGCATGGTGCCCTACAATGGATGCACTGACGCCATCGTGTTGGATGCTCATTTGAAGGGCATTGGCGACGCGGCCTCCGGATGTCGGCCGAAATATGCGTATAGAAATGTGACCCCTGTTTTCACAGCTCTGAATGCATTGCTCTTTGCTTGGTAAATCGGCTGGCGTTTTCTTGGCCGGGGCCGTGCAGGCACTTTTTGTTCTTTTCTTCGGAGCTACGACTTTTATGGACGCCGACTCATGATTAAAGACCAAGTTATGCCCAGTGGAATGACGACCGGCTTTGCTGCTGCCGCTGCCTACCTTTTGCGTTTGGGCGTCTTTTGTTTCCCACGCTTGCTACTTTCTCTGCCCTGGGGGGGCGGTGACAGTGAAATGTGTTTTTTTTAAAGGGTACGAATTAGAGAAAAGTTTTTTTTTTGAGGCAGCAACAGGGCAATGATCACAAACCGAAAAAAGAAGAAAGAATTTACGAAAACAAACACCTCAGCGCCAAAAAAAGAATTACAAACACATCAACGAAAACATTTTTTTCACGACCAACCTGGTTTTTTTTTGTCTCCTCTCTTTTTTTTTCAACGTTCAAGTGCAAAGTTGGATAAAGGAAAAAGAAAAAGGAAGGCAATAGGGTCCCGAGCAGCAACAAGAGAGGGTATCTATCACTAGGGTAGAAAATCTAAAAGAGGAGGGCAAGCGTATATGAGAGGGGGAGCAGCCCTCCGGGAGGGGAGGGGAGGAGAGGAGAGAAAAACAAGAGGCCCTCTTTTGAACTTCTTAGCTGGGAGAGGTTGGAAAGAAGTCCGGGCAGAACAAGGTAAATAAGCATAAATCAGTAAAATACATTCAAGCAATGCTAAAAAAGTTGGCATTTTATCACTTGTCCTGACTCTTTTTTTGTGGTTCTGTGCAATGACAAGACGGAAGAACGGGGTTTTCGGTTTTCATCGGGTTTCATCGTCTTTTATGTGCCCCATAGAGCGAGTGATTGTTTCCTCGACTCCAAAGCGTGAGATTGTCAGGACCGTGATCATAAGCAACATATTGTATTCCTAAATCTGCGTTGCAATTTTTTTATTTTTTATTTTTTAAAAAAAACCTTAAAAAACCTTTCCGGAGTCCCGAGTAGAGCTTCTCACTGATTTCCTCAGCTCCATCCTGAATACAGAAACCCCGCCTACGCGACATACCCGTGGGTCAGCAGCCATTGCCGCAGCTCTTCTGAGTCGCGCGCCCGGTACGCGGCGCGGCCGCGGATCGTGTCCTTGACTGTCTCGAGCGTACGGTCAAAGCCCTTGGTGTCCTTGCCCTCAAAGAAGGCTTCGATCTCCCGGAGAGCGTCCGTGTCGGAGAACTTGTTCAGTGACACGTTGACAAAGCGGTCGAGCAGGATTGGGTTGCCGGCCAGCTTGCGGGCCACGGCGCCGTCCCACTCTTTCTGGATGAACTCCCACAGCAGAGGGCGCACCGCATGACGGTTCGCCAGGCCGCTGGACAGGATGTGGATGTCACCCGCGGGGACGGTGTCGGCGCCCGTGTCGAACAAGAAGGGCAGCAGGCTATCCTTGACAACATTGGCGTCGGTCGTCGCGCCCAGCGCGATCAGGGCAACCTCTTTGCCGTCGGGCGCGGGTGTGGTCTTCCATTCACTGCGCAGGAGCGGCGCCGCACGCTCGGCTCCGGCCTTGACGGCGGCCAGGAAAATAGGAGTGCGAAGGTCACCCTTGAGCGAGTTGGCGACGGGGTCGGCGATGTATGCGTTGAACCGCGTCAGGGCCTCTTCAGTGATTCTAATTTCGTTAGCCTTTTGTCCATCGTTTGTATGTGTTCTTCAAGAGCACCTTCACTGAGCAACTTCGCTTACTGTGGATGGCCGTTATTGACGGCAGAAGTCAAGAGGCGCTTGCGCAGCTCCGACTTGCTAAAGTCTTCGTTTTCGGGACTGTCGAAACTGAACGCGGCCAGCGGCTTCTCAATTAGCTTGAGCGTGAACGACTCAATGCCCTTCTTGATCGTCTCGTCGGCGCCAAAAATGCTCTGAATCAGATTGAGGGCATCGAGAGCCTGGCCGAGCACGCGGACGTGCGTTTCATTACCAAAGCCCTCCAAGAAGGACAGCAGCGCGGGCGTCGTAGCGTTGCCTGCAAAGGCCAACTCAGCAGCCGAGCCAGCAATCAGAATCTTGTCGGACGCGCTCAGGCGGTCCAGCTGTGTGCCGAGCTTCCCTAGGCGCTGCGGTGGGTAGTTAACCCGATAGAAGCTTGTGGCCTCGGTGTTCAGCTTGTAGAAATCCTCGCTCACGTTAGCGATGACGTCCTCCTTCTTGGTGAGGGCCAGAGACTCGACGGACCCGTCGGCGGAGCCGATGCGGCCCGTCAGAGCCAGAGGGATCCACCAAGTGGTGGTGTCGTCGGCCTCCTGCACATCGCCCGTGGACAGGAAACGCGACTGCTGGATGGCCAGCTGACCGCCCTCCTTCTCGGTGACGTTGAGCACGGGGAAGCCGATCTTCTCGATCCAGGCGCCCATCAGCGTGTTGACGTCCTGGCCGGACACCTCGCTCAGGGCGTCCCACAGGGCCGTCGTCTTGGCGTTGCCGTACTTGTGCTTCTTCAGATAGGCGGACACGCCCTGCAAGAAGGTGTCGGTGCCCAGGTGATTGGCCAGCATGCGGATGACGGAGCAGCCCTTGAGGTAGCTGATGGCGTCAAAGACCTGGTTGACTTCGAGGCCGTCGCGCACGGGCACTTGGATGGGGTGCGAGGCACGCAGCGAGTCGAGCTTCATGGCGCGCTCCATGCCCTCGTTGACGAACTGGGCCCAGACGTCCCAGTCCGGATGCAACGCCTCGGTGGCCAGCCAGCCGGCCCACGTCGCGAAGCCCTCGTTGAGCCACAGCTCGTCCCACCAGTCCATGGTGACCAGGTTGCCGAACCACTGGTGGGCCAGCTCGTGTGCCACGACATACGCAATACGGTTGCGGAAGCGGCCGTCGGACAGCTGCTCGTCGAACAAGATGGCAGTCGTGCGGTACGTCACCAGGCCCCAGTTCTCCATGGCGCCGTGGGTGAACTCGGCGACGGCCAAGATGTCCGACTTGGGCAGCGGGTAGTCGATGCCGAACCGCTCGCTGAAAAAGTCAATGTACTTGGGCGCGTGCTCCAGGGCCCAGCGGCCCTGCTCCTTCAGGCCGCGCGTGGTGTAGACGCGCACGGGGATCTGCTTGCCGCCGTCGTAGCGGCGGTCCGTGAAGGCCTCGATGTACTCGAAGTCGCCCACGGCCCAGGCCAGCAGGTACGTACTCATGACCGGTGTGCGCTCAAAGGTGATCAGCTTCTTGCCGGAAGCCGTGGCCTTCTCCTCCTTGACCGGCGTGTTGCTGAGGGCCACGAGGTCGTCGGGGATCTCGATGGAAAGGTCAAACGTCGCTTTCAGGTTCGGCTCGTCGAAGCAGGGAAACGCGCGGCGGGCGTCGCACGCCTCAAACTGCGTGCTGAGCATGTAGTGGAAGTCGTCGTCGCGGGGCGTGGAGGCAGGCGCGGGGGCCGCGCCTGCGGGCGGCTTGTACTGCGAGCGGTAGAAGCCGGCCAGGTCGTGGTTCAGCTTGCCGGAGAAGGCAATGGTGAGGCTGGCCTTGGCCGAGGGCGGGATGGCCTCGCCGCTCTCAACAAAGGTCAGGGTGGCCCGCTGGGTCGTGGCATCGTATTCAATGGCCGCGGCCTTCTCGGAGCGCGTGCCTTTGGTGGCTTGGGCCTCGAGGGTGGCCGAGGTAATGTCGATCTCGTATGTGTTGAGGACGACCGCGGTGGTCAGCTCGGCCAATGCGCCGTCGATGGTGACGGTGCCCTTGAAGGACCATTGGGCAAAGTCGAGGTCGGTGATGGTCAGGTCGTAGTGGCTCGGCTTGAAGTTGCCCGGCAGGATGTTGCGGTCGGACGCCATGGTGAGGGTGGATGAAAACGAAGAGCAATATCGAGTAGAGGAGGAGGAAAAGGTACAAGAAGATGGAGACGAAGAGGAGGCGAGACAATTGACGAGGACGGGTGAAGATCCTCTGGAAAAGAGAGTGCGGTGCTGGTTGACACGGCGGAGAGCGGGAGAGAGCGCTACGGATGGAGGCGAAGAAGAGGAGGAGGAGGAAGAAAATGAAGCAAATGCGGGAGAAGGAAGAGAGAAAGGAGGAGAGAATGGTGTGATGTAAGGCCGTTTGCTAATATCGGGTATGACGGAAAGCGCAGTCGAGATGGTCCTCGTGCTGCGTCCCCGAAACAGAAGGCGGGGCACCAGGATGGGCAGCAGCCCAGCACCGGGTCGTAGCTGCCATGACGATCCGTTGTTGAGTCTGGGTTGCAGTAGCTGCAATAGCTGGGTCGCCCTTGCAGAAGCTATGAGCTGTGGTGCGGAAGGCATGCTGGTAGCGTCCGCAACGACCCCGCAGTTGCTTCTTGCCTTGTCGGGGATCGGACTGCAAATGCCGCGGCGCTGGGAATCGTGCGGGTGCGACCCTGACGTGCTGTTTCTCCCCTGGTCCTGCGAGGAGGAAGGAACTGCCCTACTGCCCTTCGCTTCCGTTGCCGTCACGCGCGTCGCCGCCTGAAGCTGCAGGAGTTGTTGTTGCCGTTGTCTGTCGCCCCTTCCCAATCCGCGTATCAGCGCAGCCGGTGCGCACGGCAGATAGTGGGATGCCATTTGGCAAGCGCTCTGCTCTTCCACCCTCTTCTTGCTGCTGCTCTTTTTGGTGGCTCCTTCCTGTCTTGGGAAGACGAAGGAGGAAAGAGAGTAATTAAAGAAACGTTGCACGGGGAAGAAGCGCCCTCAAATACCTCCTTCTCTCCTTCTATTAGCGGGTTGGGGCCTCCAAGGTAGGCTCGTTGGTGGGTTCCCGTTTTACGCCAATTGTTTACGTGCCCCTGTAATCTGTAGACTGTAATACAGTGACAATAGAGTAAAACCACCGTGCCACGCACTGTACTGCTGTCCCAACGTCACTTTACCATTTGATGTCCGGCATCACTTAGAGTGGCCGCGTTGGCTGTCGAACGTAGTGAACAGAACGGGCCACTCTTACTTCGTGTGCGTGACGCAATTGAAAACAAAAGTCCTGCTTGTATAACCATGACTGCAAAGTAAATAAACTGTAAGAAAATGAAAAAAAATACCGGTACTAGCAAAACGGCAGTTGTTCGCTGCTCCTCCTTGTCTCTGTCCTCCCAGTAAAACTCCTTGATAACCTTTGACAGTGCTGCTGTATATGCATGATTGTATGTGTGTGCTATGCATCGTATGTGCAACTGCGTATGCATGCCGACGTTCTTGTTGACGAGACGTCGTCTCTTGTGCCTCCTTGAAAAAATGCCCTTCCGCTGTCCATGAACATCTAAAAAGCAAAAAGAAAAAAGAAAGCAAATCCCATGCAGCGTAAAACGATGTGACCCTCTCCGCGAAAAAAAAAGAACAAGACAAAACAATAAAAAGGCGGGTTGAAACCCAATGCCAGAACCAAAAACAAATCAATAGTAGTCTCCCTTGTTCCCAGATCCAATCTCATGAAAGTCATGAGTGTATATAGACCAGTCTTTGCCCGAAAAAGTTCCGTATGTAAAAAAAAAGGAAAAAAAAAACATGGTAAGAAGGAAAAAAAGGTAAAAGTAACAAAAAAGCCTCATACACAGTCTGTCGCCAACTAGGAGACAACCTGCGTGATGTATGGTGGTCCTATTCGCGGCTTGTGCTAGGTGCTGCCGCCGTGCTGTCCACGCGGTTTGCCACCGTCTCCCAGAATGCGCCGTGGGTCTCGCGGTCGACCTCGCCGACGCGGGCCACTTCCTCGATCATCTCGCGCACGCGGTCGACAAACTCGGCCAGGCCTAGGCTCGTCAGCCGCTCGCCGGCCGTGTTGGTCTGGCGAACCTTCTCAGCAGAAGACGCGGCTGCCAGGCGGGCGACCAGGTAGCCCCGCAGGCGGTGCAACAGCAGGCGTAGCACGGGCTCGTGTGGCACAGCGTCGCCGCCACCCATCGAAGAACTGTTGCGCGCCACGGCGGCCTCGGCGCTGGCGGCCATGGTACGCTGCACATACGTGCGCAGTTGAGCCTTGGTCGCCGATGGCATGGACCGGCCGGACTCGAGGGCGGCCATAACGCCGTCGATGACCGTGCTGGAGTTGAGCGTAGTGCGCAGCCGGGCGGCAAACGCAGTGGCAGACCCGGCCGCTTGCTGCTGCTGCTGCTGCTGCTGGTCTTTGCCGACGGTGCCGGTGGGGGCAGCCGCGTCCTGTTCTGCCTTTTCCAGCACGGCCATGACGCGGTGCGCCTCCGTCGTCCAGGGCAGCCGCACGTCGCGCTTCAGCAGGTTCTTGCACTGCAGCAGCACCGCACCCGCGGTGACGATGCGCCGGGTCACAGCACCCCATTTCTGCGCTCGTACGTGGTCCAGCCGCAGCATCTCGGGCATCTCGTCGAGCGGGATGGGGCTGAGTTGCGTAAAGACGTCGATCAGCATCTGCATGTAGAACTGGTCGGGCTTGGGCCGTGACTTGGGGTGGCTGATGCCCTCTGGATCGCGCTTGGCGGCATCGGCAAGAATCTTGCTGCGGGCTGCGCTCCATGCGGTCGTGGAGGCCGGCAGCTGGTCATCCACAGAACCCGTGGGGGCGTTGCCGTCCCCTCCGTTGACCAGTTCGGCGAACCGGCGGGTCTCGTACTCGGTGGAAGACAACAGCAGCCGTGGCGCAGCGACGCTGATCATGAAATTGACGTGGTCCGTCAGCATCACGTCGATAAATGACAGCAGGGCTTGCAGCCGGTCGACGTAGTCACCCTGATGAAGGGTGTTGTCGACAAGCTCTTTGACCGCTTCGTCACGGATCGGGGCGCACAGCTTGGGGAGAAGCTGGCCGATGGACGAGAAGAAGCGCTCATACGAAAAACTGCCCATGGCAAACTGCCGCTGGGCCACCTCCGTATCCAACAGCTCGCCAATGAACTGGTGCATCTTCTTGCCCGGTACGGTGAGGCGCTCGAGTTTGGACCGGATGCACTCGGCAATGGTCAGGAGATAGTAAAAGTGCTCTTCCTGGTCGTCACGGCTGTCGGCAGACATGGTCTTGCGCATGCGGTAGAAGATGGGCTCCATCCAGGCGGCCTGCTGCTGCTTGAACTGCGCAGACGAGATCCGGTACTCGCGGTTGATGGCAAGCTCGTGCACGACCACGCGGTTCTCCGGCAGGGGGCTGCTGGAGTACTTCTCGTCGGCGGGTCCAAAGCGCAGGCCGCGCAACTTGGCTTCTGCGCTGGCCTCCGAAAACGGCTTGGCTTGTGGCAGCATGCCGGCGATAGCGGCATCGCTGACTGCGCTGGACGTCGCTGTGGAAGCAGCACCTGAGGCGTCATTGCTGGCGGAGGTGCCTGTAGCAGAAGCGGACGGTTCTTTCGTGTTGCCGCCTGCGTGCGCGCCGTGCATGCCCTCACCCGTCAGATTGCCCATGGCCGTCTCAATAGTCGTGTTCTCCGCCTCGCGCGGCTTCATCTCGCTGTTGGCGTTCGCAGCGGCGGCTTTCCGATTTGCCTCCTCCTTGGCTTTGCGGGCCTTGCGCACGGCCTCAAAGATCTTCTTCTTGCCCTGCTCGGGACCAGCTAGCTTCTTGATACGCACCATCAGCAGCAGCTGGTTCTGCTGGATGCTCTGGCGGTAGGTGTCAGACACGGACGCATCGGTGCCGTCCTTGACTGTCTGCCAGATGGCGTCAAGCTCCACAAACTGCATCACCATGACTTCGACGAGAGCCGACGCGTCACGTGCCTTCCAGGCAATAAATGCATCATAGAAGCTGTCGTAAGCCTCCACCAGCTCGCTAGCCAGGGCCGGCGGCGGCGTGTAGTTGTTGGCGTGGGTCAGGCGCGACACGATGGTCTCGAAGCAGACCAGCAGATCCTTGGCCCTCCCGACGAGCTCCTGCAATTGCGGGTTGCTGAGGTCATCTTTTCCGATGGGGAGAGAGGACTGTGCCGTTGAGGAGGATTCCTGAGTGCCGGAAGTGGTGGAGCCTTGGCCGCTCACACCGGCCTCTTGGTTGTCCCTGTTGCTCAGCACCTGCGTGGGGTGGCCGAGAATCAAGAACGCACTCAAGAACGCCCGCACAACGACAATCTCCTTGACTGAGCTCGTCTTGCCTTCTTGAATGCCGCACAATCGCAAGACCTTGCCTGTCGTCAACAGGACCCTGTCCTGGCCCAGTAGCTCAACGACCTCCTCAAAGGATGTGTCTCGTACTCCATCGACGGCGAGTCCCAGCTGCTGGAACTCTGTAATGGCCCTCCTACGGTGGCTCTTGCGCCACCAGTGCAAGATCTTGAAGGCGGCCTCGTCTGGTGTCAGCGCCGGGGTTGGTGTGTCACGGGACGGGCTGCTGCCATCCGTGTGTGACGAGCCCGGCGACGCTTCGTCGGACTGCTCGTGTGATGACGTCTCCTTAAGCTCCGCCACCTGCGGCATCACCTCGACTTGCTTCCGGCTGCTGGGGATGCTCTGCCCACGCGAGCGTGTGCGTCCTGCGGCGGTACGGCGCAGCTCTTCGCGGCGGCGCTCGGCCTCGTCTAGGCGGTCCTGGATCTGCTGCCGCAGACGCAGCAGGTCTTGCTCACGCTTCTCCTTCATCAATTCGGCCACGGCCTTGGCGCGCTTGACCTCCTCGGCGCAGGCAGCTGCAATCTCTTCCAATTTCTTCTCGCGGGCGTGGGCGGCGGCCTGGGCGCGTTCTTCGCTAACTGAAATGTCCCGGACGGCGGCCTTGGCCAGGGCCGCCCGCAGACGTACCTGCTCGGCGTGGGCGGCGCGGTCAGCAAGGCGAGCCTTGCGGTCAGCTAGGATGGAGGCTCGACGCAGGTGCTGGGCAACGTGTTTGCTCTGTGGCGTGCCACTGTCGGAGGACGAGGGAGTCGGACGGCCGTAGCCATGCGAGGAGCGCGAGTGGTTGGACGAGATGGAGTTTCGCCGGGACGAGGCAGCAGAGCCTTTGCGGCGTGCCTGGGCAGACGGACGGTAGAAGCGGGCGGCGATGTGGGGAGGCGGCGTGTAGATGCGGACGGGTGGCTGGGGCGAAGAGACGTCGGCCATGCGGTCTTCGTCGGTCTCGGTGTCGTCGCTCGCGAGCGGCAGAGACAGGTCGTTGTGGGGGTTCTCGGGGAGGTCGGCGGAGTCGTCCATGGCTTCAGGCAGGGAGGCCGGCTGCTGGTGGAGGGTAGGCGGCGCTTGGGGGTTGTGCTGGGCCATGACGGGCTGTTTGTGTTGGCGGCGTTCTGAGGTGATAGGGATAATTCCCAGGGTCCCAACGCGGGAGGGAGTCTAGGGGCTGTTGGCTGTTGGTGATAATCTGCTTTGTTACGGGAGGCGGCGGGATTTCGTGATGCGGGCCAATGCCGGTCTTTTCTGTTGCTGGCGGTAGTGTTGGAGGGAATGCGAGACGCTTAGGAGAATGTAAAGCGGAGAAGGACGCCGTGGAGGTAAATGGGACGAGATGAACACGGACAAAGAAGGCGGGGGAAGAGCCTGGCAGCCTGGTGAAGATGCCGGAAACGAAAGCGAGGCTGAGTCAGGTGTGCGAAGGGCCCAGACCAGGGGAGCAGGTAAAACAGAGGCAAAACAGGGCGGCGAGACCGACGAGGATAAGAAAAAGAAGAAGAAGAAGAAGAAGAAAAGACTATCGACGCTGCACCGCAGGATCCGGAAGAGGAGGAACAAGGAGGGAAACGAGGGAAAAGGAAAATGAAGCAAAAGACGAGAGATGAGCTAAGGAGAGGCAGAGATAGGAACGACGCAGAGCGTCCAGACGAGGGGACAGGTCGAGGACGGCAAAGAGGGGAAAACGGGACGGAAACGGATACGATGGGGAAAACGAGGCGCGATGACGAGAATGACGGCCGAATGGCGCGGCTCGCCCAACATCGATATCGTCAGAGGCCAGTCAGAGTGCGGCGGACTGTGTCAGAGAGGCAGCAGAGCAACAGAGAGGAGCGAGCCCACTCTGGCTAGCAGGCGCAGCGAAGGGGCCCGCCAGAAGGGGAGAGAAGGCTGGGGAAGGGCGGACGGGTGCCTGGGATTGGCTGGATGCGGAAGGAGGTCGCTGGACGGTTTGTATTTGTGAGCGACAGGGAAGGCGTAGGGGCGAGGGAAAAAAAGAAAAACAATAAAAAACAACAAAAATAGAGCAGAATTAACTACGGAGCAATGCAGAATAGCGGGCCTCTCAGTTCTTTCAGTGATCTGGACGCGGCTGCTCAGGACTCACGGCACCATGTGCCGCTAGTCTGCATCCGGCCACGTCGAGGACCGAGCCTGCACTCGCGTGGACAAACTGCGCTCGTTACGACAAAGATTGAGGTCGGATCGAATGGAAATTGGCCGTGACGGCAGCGAAACGGCGAGACAACATGCGACTGAGTCTATGCAGAGGGCTGCGAGGGTGGGATCTTGCCTCGATCTCCGTATGCTTGTATTAGACATTATGCACTAAAGCGAGGGTGTGCCACAGCTTCCAGCATGTCAGCGTGAGGCCCGCCCACAGCGAACAAAACAACAAAAGAACCCCCCGGCCGTAAACAACCGCAAACGCCCGCTAGCCAAGACACCATGCCGAGTTGTCGTACCGTCATTCCAAAACGCTCCGTCTCCGCTGTCCTCGCCCGTCTGTCTTCATGTCGCGGCCGCGCTGGTGTAGCAGGGCACCGTCTGGGCAAACTGGTGGCTCGACTTTCCGCCCGCCGGCACCGCCGCCAGCGCGGCACACTGCGGCACCAGGCGGACGGGCACGCAGCCCTTGGGGACGGGGGGCGCCGGCGTGCCGGCTGCTCTGTACGCATACTCGACCGTGATACCGTGCATGTTGTTGTAATAGGGGATGGTGCGGTTGCACGCCAGGAAGGTGCCGCCGCCCTGCGCGTTGTCGACGAAAATCCCCCCGTAGGGAGCACCCGTATTGGCCAATGTTACGGCTGTGCCTCTGCCCGCGGTGAGAGAGACGGCATGCTCTTCCGGGTACTGCGGCACGATGTGCTCGGTGGGTGACTGCACCGACAGGCCGTACGGAACCGACGGTGCGCCGCCGGAGTCTGTGAGGATGGACGAGGGTGCGCCGGGGGGGCTGTTGAGGTAAAACACGCGGCCGGGGTTCTTCGCATCGATGTGGTGGAGCACGGCGACGCTGTAGCCTGCGCCTGCGTGGTAGGCCTGCAGCACCATGTTCTGCACGAGCAGAGCGAGCGCGTTGAAAGGGTCGGTGACGTTGGCCAGTAGCTGGAAGCCGTTGGATGTGGATGTTGGCGGCTCGACCTCTTGGCGAAAGACGGCGGGCGATCCGGAGACGAGTGTAGATGCGGCCAAGGCCAAGAAGAAGAAGGAGCTGTTGCGTAGCATGATGGGAGGAGGGGGCAGATAAGAGGGCCGATGCAGCTGAAGCAACGGGTCCTTTGGGAGATACCGATGTTGAGAAGAATGACGCTGTCTTGTCTCGAGAGGTGTAACGGCAAGGAGAAAACAAAGACGGGATTTTAAAGGGAAAGCCGGAGACAGAGTGATGATGCAGAGAAGAGACGAGAAGCAGGAGCGTAGAGTCAGACAAAGAGACATGGGAATAGCAGGCCGACTCTTTAAAATAAATCTCCGTCTCAAAGGACGCACAGCTCGAGTCCATCTACCAGCACTGTGTGAGGTATTCTCCGTAGCTGCAGAAACAACCACGGCCTACGCCTTGCTGTGTGACAGCCAAGTGGTGGCGATTGTTCAAACGAGGAAAGGGCAGGGCAGGCAAACGACAACCGGCAGTATGCTTCTCTTGAAAGCCGTTGCTTCAGCTCGCTGTCTTTGCAGGCGGCCGCACAGATGCCCCCTTCACCTGTTATCGTTTCGTCGCCTCGCTTGCACTTCTCGTCCTCCGGTCCTAGCTACACAAAAAACTTCTTGTGCCCCTCGCCTGGGCATCCAAGCCACTCGCTACGACTGCCGCTTGGCTTGCCAGCTAGGACGAACACATGGTAACGGCTGTACTTCACCTGGTGAAGGCGGTCTTCGTGCGACTTGAGAAGTCAATATGCGGCCTGTCTTGTAGGACAAGATCGGCTGCGCAGGCCGGAAGAATACAGGGAGCAAGACCTTCTTAAGCGAGACGTCGGGGACATGGGGAGGCCAGCGAAAGCCAATCGCTGCTCTCCCTTTCACCTCGATGCATCTCACATGGCCTGTCTATTTTGAGGCGTCTGATGTGCTATAATGCTCTCTCGATATCGAGCACCTTTCTTTGGTAGTCCTATGAGAAATTTGAATCCTTGGAAAGGATCGTGAATAAAAATACATTTTTGGAATGGTATGTGTTATTTTTCTTCCCTCCTTTCCTTCTTTCCTTCTTTCCTTCTGTCTTCCATATGTCTTGTTTTATCTTCGACGACAACAGCTAGCCTACTCAAACAACGAGTACAGCCCGCTGCTGACAAGCGTTTGATTGTTCGTCGACAGGTCCGCCGTCACCGAGAACGGCTTGCCGTCTTTGCTCGACTTCTGGTACAGCACCACGCTGGCGCGGACGCCGAGGTCTCCGGCGCGCACCGTCACCGTCCTGCTGGCCCGGTCGGTGGCCATCGTGATGACCACGGGACCCGGCTTGAGCCCGACGGCAGCCGCTTCGCGTCCTCGGTAGTAGGTGAACGTTGTCATCGGCACGTCAAAGCTGGGGAACGCCTCTAGGACGAGATGCGGCGCCCATGATGAGCCGTTCTCGCGAGGCCACCCAGCGGCATTTCCCTGGTAGACGTCGCCCGTCGGCACGATCGACCCTTCGCGCACATACACGGGCGTGGACTCGATTGGCAGGTGGACCACCTCCTGGGTCGCCCCCGGCGAGAAGACGGCCGTCTTGTTTTCGTACTCGAGAAACTTGCGGCGGTCGGCGGCGGTGCCGTTGGGGAACCGCACCGTGCGGCTCCCGCCCTCGGCGAGCACGGGTGCGACGAAGAACTCGCCGCCCAGCGTGTACGTGTCGTCCGTCTCATAGGCAGCGTCGTCGTCGGGAAACTCGAGAAACAAGGCGCGCAGCACGGGCACGCCCGTCTGGGACGCCTGGAATGCGTAGCTGCGCAGGTACGGGATGAGGCGCGTGTGCAGGTCGGCCGTCTGCCGCAGGACGTTGACCAGCCGCGGCGAGTACTCGTACCATGGCGTGTGCTGCAGTCCCACCATGATCTCGTACATGGGCGACCACGCCGAGAAGTGCATCCACCGGGCAAAGAGCTCTTCCGAGGGACCGCCCGCATCTCGGATGTAACCGCCAGTGTCGGAGCCCCAGTGCGAGAAGCCCAGCAGCCCTGCGCGGATGCCCGACGCTACGGTGTACTGCAGACCTTCAAAGGTCGCCTGGGAGTCGCCGTTCCAGATGCCGACACGGGACCGGTCGCGGTCAAATGCCGAGCGGGCAAAGTTGTAGTATGAGGAGGAGGAAGAGGAATTGCTGCTACCCCAAGCGGCTTGCATGACGTCTTCACACAATTTCAAGAACAGGTTCTGTTGCTTGTTTTGTTCGTCGTCGGGCATCTCGCGTTCCTCGCCGCGGTCAATCTTGAACCCACGGATGCCCATCTTGGAGACGAAGCTGGTCAGCTTGTCGTGGAAGTAGTCATACGCAGCCGGAATTGACAAGTTGAGGGCAGGGCCGAGAAATTGCGTCGGGTCGATGCCCGGGTACAGCCAGTGGTTGCTCGCTGAGTCGTTGTACAGCTGTGTGTAGAGGAACGCCCGGTTGGCTGCCCACACCTGGAAGTCGTAGCCACGTCTGGTCAAGTTGGCAATGAATGCAGCCGGACTGGGATAGAACCGGGGGTCAAAGTCAAAGTTGCCAAAGGACATGTTGCCGGAGCCATACGGGCCTGAAAAAGGAGAACAGGGGGTCAGCCTCGGGACACATACTATTCCATGGCGCGGGCATGTAACAAAAGGCACGAGATAGCTTACGGTCGGCAAAGAATGACGTGGCCCGGATGCTAAACTCGTCCAGGTGGTCTGCCACATCGTTGATGTTGTCCTGCGCGTTGTGCACACCGCTGCCGTGGAAGTCCTGCTCAAAGTCGTCCGACCAGAAAATGGGGCCGTAGGCGGATTCAGTCGGCATGAGGGGATAGCTCGACAGCTTGGCAAACTGGCTGAGAAGCGACTTTATGCTGGTCTGGTTGTATAGGATGCGGTACGTGATGCTGGCTGCCTTGCACTCGACCGTGACGTTTGTACTGCTCGACGCCTCCTGGAACGCAAACGTCGCGGGGACGTCCGAGTCTACGTACACGCCCAGGCCATTGCTTGCAAAAAAGAAGGGCGCGCGCGCGTTGCTCCAGTTGATCCCGGGCTGCGTGCCATAGATTCCAATGTCCGACGTAGGCTGTCCCTTGCTTCTCTCTTCGGCCGCGAGTGCCGTCAAATTGGCCCCGTAGTGGTTGTTGGTGATGCTTCCGTTCCACGGATACTCCCAGACGCCGTAGAAGTGCGGCTTCCCGTCAAACGCGAATGTTCCGCCGCAGCTTTGCGACGCGTTTGAAAAGTGAGCACTTACCGTGACCACCCCTGGTGTATCGCTGTCCCACCGGACACGGCTGCCGTCTGCGGCCACCAGACTGCCACTCTGCTGGCGTGTGCTGCGCGCCGACCCGTCGTTAGCGTCGTAGCGGATGTAGCTGTGTCCAAGGTCCGGCTGGCCAGCAAAGAGAGTACTATGCATGACAAGACGCCCATCTTGTTCGCCACCGTTAGCGTCTGAAAAGGCCAACGAAAAGATGCCGTCCTTGTCAAACACTGCCCCGAGGAATGATGATCCGGAGCCCGCCGACGGGGCCACAGATGCCGCTGCAGTGCTTGCAAGGGCAAGTGACAGAGCCAGCAGCAAATGCGGGCGGCGCAAGGCTCTGGTGGCTACGTTCGACGACATACTGGCCATGGGTTCTGCTGTTATGGCGCCCGGGGTTGCTTGCCACTGCTTGCTTGCTACTGCTTGCTTGTAGATATCACATCACCCCTGGAGAGAGTGACCTGGCGGATGCGGAAGCTGCATACGCCAAAACCCGCTCTTGCCATCACGATGCCGGTTTTGCGAGGAGAACTTCTCCTTCCACAACTTCTCCTTCCACCCCTCTCTTGTTTTCGGCTCACTCATTTTGCACCCGCCGTGTTCATTTCCAGAATCCCTTTTCCCACGTTGCCGGGATATTGTAATTTGGACGATTAGATTCAAAAGCGGCTCTAAAACGATGAAAACTAAAGACGCTCCGGGGCCATACACCAGTTGAGAACTTAATCTGCGTAAAGTAAGTCTCTGCCGTTAATTTCCACGACCATTGAATGCCTCGACGAAGCCGAAATACCAAGACATACGAGAAATTTTTTGCAATGTTCACTTTGCGTTGCTTGAATTTAGCACTTGAGCTATATGGCACGCCTTGTCTGGCAGAGCTGGTTTCGATGTCCTTGAGGCTTTTTTTTCGTCTATCAATTCGCTTTGACATTTTGCTCTTCTCCATTTAAGAGACGGTAGAGAGCGGTAGCATGCCGGATAAATCGAGAAAATTGTGCAAGTGTTGGGCCAAGACGAAACGCAAACAAGGATACAATTGTCTCTCTGTATTGGCTATTTTGCTTTCTCATAGAGGACGGAAAGGAAAGTAAACAAACAGACGTGAATATGAAAATTGTAGCTCGCTTTGCATACGAAGCCAGAAATTTTAATGTAGCCAGATTGCCGATATGCGACGAAACATGAGGAGATGCAGAAAAAACCCTCTTTTCGGCCAAAGCAGCCGCAATTTCGTGACATCGCCCGCCGTCAAATTTTCAGGTAAAGACAATTCAATGGAATCTCATGATTCCATCGAGTTCAACAATTTTCACTTATTGCCTGAAGGCTATTTTGCATTGGAACGTGTTAGTTCGACTGCCACAGATTCAGTCGATCATCATGGTCGTACCAAGGCGGAGGAACTCCCGGTCGTCGATCACGTAAAGGGGGAGGAGGGTGGGCCAATTCCACCACCCGCACCAGTGCTCGGCATTGGGACTCTGTCACAGATTCTGCCCCACGAGAGACCATGTGTTCTTGCTCTCCCTTTCAAAGCTTTCTCTGCTCTTGGCTTTCTGTGAGAAGGTTCTTGAAACGCACAGTGGAGCCGCGGATCCATGCATTGATGGACTTGAAGAGCCACGGAGAAATAATAGCCCTGCTATATACAGTAGAGTGCAAAAAATAAGACAGCAAAATGTTCGTCTGATGGGTAACAATGCTGGGTGATCGAAAAGCAAGCTCCTGCACTTGCTGAGCCTGGTTGCTGGATCAAGGCCCTGAGGCCCTCCCGTATTTTCTCTCGACTAGGCTTCGTTTGAACGCCACAGCGTGGGGTGATGAACGAGGAAGCACGAAGCGGTTCCTCTCTCAAAGATGCTCAGTTTCTCCTCGCATGTGAAGACAAGCCTAGGAATACGATCGAAGTACAGTCGGAAGACACGTTCTCCGAAGATATCTGCCCGTGAATCGTGTTCTTGCCTGCCGTCTCCGAGCCACCTTGCGCGGCACGCTGCTTGCCATATTTCGTTCACATGCTCATGGCGAAAATGCCAAAGTGTCTGTTGGCGTGTAACAGAAGCCGGGATGCAGAATTGGGCCAGGCCAGGCGGGGCCATGACCCCAGAACCGCATCCCAAGGTTGCACTCCGCCGCAGAATATCGTGTCCATGTGCCGTGTGCGATCTGCCCAATGGCTGGCATCTCCAGGGCTGCTTTGGCTTTGTTGCTCTCCAAGCCGAGCCGTGGGGGGCCAACAATGTGGAGACCGAACCGCTTGTCTTGTCTTGCTGGGACAAAATAGGCCGTGAGTCAACAAATCGCCAGACGTAAAGCAGACTGTTCTTCGTCTGTTATGGTTCTCAAGGGTGCGGTGATCAACACGCGAATAAGCGGCTTGAGAATCAGGGAACACGAACAGGACGAAAAAGGAAGAGGAAAAGAAGAAAAGAAGCAAAAGAAGGCCGAACAGAAAGAAAAGAAGACCGGGCCGTGTTTGAGAACCAGGTTGCTCGGCTGGCCCTCGGCCAGACAATCAGGTCACATACAGTCAGATGGAATCTGCGTCTCTACGCGCAGAGAACACTGCAGCCTCGAAACAAAGCGAGCCGGTCAGCGCGGTTGCCGAGGTCGCAGCCGACGCCAGCGAAAGCCGCTGCAGAAGAAGATGTGTTGCCAAGTCGTAGGGTTGGGCGGTTCTACGCAGACTCGCTGAGCCTGGCTGAACTTGGCTGCCCACGCCTTTGTACCCCGTGAGGGGAAAAAAAGAAGAGAAAGAAGCCGTCGGATAGCAGCACACTACCCGATGGTTGCACAGCAGGTTGCAGCTGGTGGGCTGTGCCGGGGTCTTGTGCGAGGGTGGCTTGGGATGTCCATTTTCTGCGAAGATGGAGAGCGCGTGGATGAGGCCAAAACGACGGAGAGGGTTAGGTGACAAGACGCGAGCAGGCCCGATGCAGACAACCCCATCCGTGGCCTGGCTCTCTTCTAGCTGGCCCTTGGCAGACCCCGGCATTTTGGCAGGCGCATAGAGCGGCCTAGGGGGAGGCGCGACCGCCTAGGGCCGCGATTGCCGTCTGGATGCTGGACAAACGCCGTGGAATTCCTTCCGCGTGCTGCTGCGTACGTATGAAGTACAAGTAGTCGTCAACATGGGCAGGAACGGGCGTGCGTGCCTGCTACGGACAGACTACCTGCATCTGGCCGAATGTAGCAGGCACTTACTGCCGCTTTGGGCAAGCTTCATCTCGTAAGCTTCATTTTGGTTTCGTCATTCTTTTTTCCCCCTCTCTTCTGTTCATCGTCGGCGCCCGTCTCCGCCGCTTCTCCCCACCCGCGCGGCACCCTTGCCTCGCTATCGACGCACGGCAATCTGCACACAGCACCACGACTGCCGGCCATCTGGACCATGGCTGATTCGGACTCAATTGGCTTCGGCGCTGCCAGATGCTCGAAACGCCCTGCGCACCTTATTTGTCAGGCCGTCTGACTGACCCGCGCTCTTGGCTCGCCTGTGCTGGCCGCCTGGCCGCCTGGCCGCTGCTCGTGTTTGGCTGCAAGCTCCCCCGCCGGGTTGTCTTGTTTCGAGGGCCAGCTCGCCAGCGCTAGCGTCCATGCTATCGGCCGGCCAGCCGCTGTCTGCGCCAGTGCCCCTGCTTGGTTTTGGGCCCACTGTCGCAGGGTTGAGAGGACAGGGAAAGACGGAGGGCGGCAAAGCACTGGCTGAAGCCCGGCGATCTGGGCAAGAAGCCCGACTCTGCACAGTTCGAGACTGGATACTGGATGCTCGGAAGGGCGGACGAGACTTGCGGACCAGCCGCCCTTCCAGCTCGGCTGGGCGAGGGCTGGGGGCCATCACGGCGGGAACCCCCAGGGGAGCGACAGCCCCAGGGGAGCAACAGGGCTAGACCAGACAAAGCCGCATTAAGCTCAGTGTGCATCGATAACAACACGGCCGTGGGCGATGGCGACAGTAGCGCCGTCGCAGCGTTCCTCGCTTATGCAAGTCAGAGTGCGCACGCCGCACAGCAGTGACGGGGAGCATGGCAGCAGCTCTGGATGCTCTTTTCCTGCTGTGCTCCCGACGAGATGGCAGATCAGCCGTCTGTGCGGATTTCTGCTGATGCATTGAGCAGCAGGCGAGTCTGCGGGCCTGTCGTGCTCGAATTGATTTCTGTCCGTTCATTGCTTGCTCTCCCTTTTCCTTTTTTCGCCTTGTTCTCCTTGTTCTCCTGTTTGATTCTTTTTTTATCTCTGCGTTTCTTTTCTTTTTCCTTGGGCTGCCCCTCCCCTCCCGCACCTCTCTGGCCTCGATTCCCGTCCCGCCATTCTCTTTCCCTCATGATGCTCGTCTGATCCCCGGGCTGGTGGCCTTCTGCCGGCAGAAGTCATGGCTGGCCCACGTCCTCCAGCACAGGGCTTCCTGTGGTTCTCCGACCGACCACGACCACAGTCCCGCAGACCGCAGACCACACTTCCGCAGCTCACGGCCCAGCCAGCTTCCAGATTGAGGAGCACGGCTAAGAAAGGCAAGACAACTATCAGACCAAAAGAGCAAAAACAACAAAAAAGCCAGACTGCTGTCCCGTCCTGTCCCAAACAGGCCGTCTCCTTCCCGCCCCTCCATCTCCTTTGAGAAGGCAAGATGGAAGCGTTTCTTCGACCCATCCCGGTTCCTCTCGTCATGCACCGCTCGTCTTGCTCGAGCGTCGCCGGCCACACCATTGTCCCGCCTGTCTTTTGCGTGCTCCGTCTGCTCCATTCTACTCGTTCCCGTCTTTGCTTGTGGTTCCCGGCCGCTTGCTCACCACCTCCGCCCCCCCTCAGTCTCTTGTGGCGATTCTTCGTTTCTCCCCTGCCCTCCTTATCTCCTTGTTTTCGGGCTCTTCTTCTTTGCTTTCTCTGTCTTCCGGATACCTGCGGCCTTCTAAAGTTATCGGCAATGTCTCAACCTAGTTTCAGGCCGACTTAAACGAGAGCCTGCTCGCTCCCGAGTACCTCGCGATACCAGCCGTGCAGTGGCTCTGTCTTGTATAAGTCGACCGCAAACTGCCGAATTCAGCTTAACTGCCTGCACCAATATCAACATCAGCCAAACAACAGCCCCCTTTATTGCGCCGAACCAGTTTGCAGTCAAATTCCAGACCGCTTTGCACCCACACGTCGAAACAATACTCACTGGCGGTCCGCTTATTGTTCTCTTTGGTTCTATCCTTTTTCTGTTATTTCCTTTTCTCCTATTCCTTTATTCCGACTACTTTTGGCTTATCTGTGTTACCGCTCTCCTGTGTGATTCCCGCCTTTCTTCCTTATATTTATAAATATAAAGAAGAAGGAGAAAAAAACATTATCCCCTTTGTGCTGCCAGCCTAAAGGATAGAGCCAGCCATATGCAACCCTAACACAGCCAAAAGCACAATACACACAGCTCCCCTCCATAAAAGGACTCAAAAAGGCACCACGAAGAACGACACAAGATCGTCCAGCACAACATCACCTCTTTTTAGCCCTTGTACCAACGCACGCTGTGGTACCCTCAATTCTCCCCTGACACACCAGTCGAGTCTACTTCACCGCATACGACAGAAGCACTATTTCAGCCGGGTTCTACAGTGTATGTCCCTGGCTGCAGCAATGCCTAGTGCTGTTGTAGTCGACTCTGACGCCGCTGGTGACGGCCGGCCGACCGGCCCTGACATGGCTGAAGATCTTTGTCTGGGCATGGAGCTCAAGTT
Organism: Sporothrix brunneoviolacea; assembly: GCA_021396205.1. NCBI lineage: Eukaryota > Fungi > Ascomycota > Sordariomycetes > Ophiostomatales > Ophiostomataceae > Sporothrix > Sporothrix brunneoviolacea. Next base: position 36,756 of record WNYD01000084.1, read on the forward strand.
TCTTCTGTTGGGTTTGCCACGATCTGAAAGCGGCTCCATTGCTCGCGCGGCGCTGCCAGATATGCACCCAGCGGATTGTGATAGCCACCGGAGACAGGCATATTCTGCCATGGCTCATGCTATTGAGAGGGGCACCGGCTTGGACAAAAACACCACCGGTGCAACCGTCCCGCCGGTTCAGCCTCGAGCTATTAGCAAGTACGATATTACAGAGGCTGGGCACGATGAGCGCAACTACTGGCCTTCGCACTGGATTGTGAAAAAAGCCAACTCCGTCGAACACACGAAGGACGACCCACGCCCGGATAGCCGCCGTACCACCGGTGTTGCTATTCCGGTGGAGCTGAACTCTCCCAAGCTGGCCTGGACGGATCTCTATGCGCCGTTCTTGGTCAACAAAGTGCTATCTCGGATCAGAGCGTTTCCTACCTACGTCAACTACACCTGCGATGTCCACGTCCACGTCGGGCGTTGCGATGGGGTGGCCTTCACGTTGACCACGCTCAAGAAGCTGGCAACAATTTTCTGGCTGGCCGAGCCAGTCCTGCGCAGCGTCCGAAACCCCCATTCTCCTAATTTTGCCAATGCCTACACGTGGGGCTTTGAGCAGCGCCGCTACAGTCGACTTGCCCTAGCACTGGACAAGAGATCTTCTCCAACAGACAGCGTCACTATCGGAGAGGAGATGCTGTTGCGTGTGCGCACAGGGTCTGGTCTGCGTGAGGAGGAGGAAGACTGGCACCAATACATGGGCGCCACTGGAAATGCCGCCTTTCGAAACGAGGCTCTGCGTGCGATATGGCGGTCTGCCTCAGTGCAGGAGCTAGGCCTGCTCTTGTCCGGTTCGCAGCGGGAGCACCGCCGCCTCGGTTTCAACTTCAGTGCATTCGGTGGTGAAGACGAGCGCGCCCGTACCAATCCGCGGACGGTCGAGTTTCGCATTCTGGAGGGCACATTGCAAGAAGAACTGGTCCAGGGCTGGCTACAAATCTGCGGCAAACTCGTGGAGCTGGGAACGAAAGGCCGTCAGGCCAAGTTTCGGGAGGTGGTTCGGTACCTTCTGTCCCAGCAGCCGGCCTACGAAGACCTCCGCAACCAGGTCGACCTTGGCCATGGCCGCGTTCACGAACGATCAGAGCGGACAAAACGGCCATCTCGCGATATCCTCTTTGCCGAATTTATGGACCGCATCGGCGTGGATGCTGCTGCTTACGGGCCATTCCAAGAAAAGATAAAACAGGAATACGGATGCGTTTGACTGGTCGATGCATTATGGATATTATATGGCCTTGGGACTCGTTTAGAACTAGATGGCAGGCATGAGAGTACGGTACAGGTATGGGATATAGGTAAGAAGTCTCTCACGGGGCATTGTTGTCATTCTCTTTTGTTTTGCATGTTTCTCTTTTTTTCATCCGTCTTTGTTTTCTGCTTTTCCAACGCTATCTTCGAAATTCTCTTTTCATTTATTTTCTCTGCCATTTTATTTTATTTTATTTCCTGTCAACAACCAGCATGCCAATAAAACATAGTCTATAAAATATAACAATATAGAATTCAATTTCTTCGATACCAAAACGCACAGATTTAGATTACACGGCAGGCGCCCCATTCCGGTTATGTGAACTTAATCACACCTATTGTGACAGGGACAACAAAATACACGTTTACGCTATACAACGCCTGGCTGGATTGAATTGATGCGCACGCACAGAGAGCATGTGCGCCGGACGAAAGGGGCAGAAGACCAGGTTACGAGGACGTGCAGGGTATATGGAACATGCAAAAGAGCAGCGTCAACCATGGAAGGGCAAAACAAAATGGGCGGATCAAGGAGAAGCACAAGCAGGTATCGGATCTATGGGCGGCATCTTCAGCTTATTTTTTGGCCGATGCAGTTACATGAGGAGTGCGGGCCTGCATGGGAAGCAATCTTACGCCACATGATCATTTTGTTACTTATCATATTTTTTGCGCTTTTTGTCTTCCATTTTTACGATTCTGCGCTTTTGGCAACGTGCATTATCTTGCTTCCGTGATCAGATGGCGTACCAAACAAAATCGGAAACGGGCCAAAAAAAAAGCGACAACACAGACAGGAGCAGAAAATAAGACGGTGTAACTGAAGCAAAAAATACATATATAAAAATAAAAGAGAAAATACACATATCTACTTATGGTTATCATCAACACTAATAAAAATGTAAGAGAGTAAAACACCCACCCGGCCCTTGACTTCTCACTGCCCTCATTCTGTGCTGAATACCATTTTACAACCCCCACAGCGAGTGGCTCGTCTAAGATCATGCAAAAGACAAAAAAAGGCAACCTCTCTTACAAATCGGCCTGTGTGGGTGGGCGTTCCTTCTCTTCCTCTCTTACACACCCCTCCATGATTGTTAGCCTCACACATCCGATGGTGTGGCGGTGGTCAGCCGCTGCGCAGCCGACGTTTCTCTGCCGCAGCCGCTATGTTTTATGCTGCCACGCATCTCACGGGAGGTGACAAGGAGGGGGGAGGGCTCTAGGTGTGGAGGTGTGGGGTCTGTGTAACAGAAGCTGCCAAAGGAGGAAAACATACGTCAGAGAAAAAGACAAGACGAGGAGGACAAGCAAAGCCGTTTCTTGTACACCCCACACCCACATTGGAAAGAGGGCTACTAAGCATAACAGTTTTCGGAAGCGGGCTTGCATTGTGGGGAGTGGGTGTGTATGTTTTTCTTGAAAACCATCGCCTTTGCCATCCTCGTTTCTGTCACACAAAAAGGAAGAATGGAAAGAAGGAAAAAAAAAAAAACACTCGGCCCTGGCAAAGGAGGAACACTATATGACACACACAATCCATGAGGATCTGACCGGTTGGTTAGGCTACGTTGGGCAGAAACGGAAGGCCTTGCTTCTTCTACTTCTTCTTTTTGACCCTCTTCGCTTCGGCTTTTTAACCTTTTATTCTTACGTCCATGCCTTGGTCTTGAGATAAAAGTTCTCATAGTCTGGTTGATTTCTCAAAATCCGCTACTAGCCGAGGAGCATGTGCTGTCTTGTTGTCAGAATTGCGGTGAGAAAAAGAGAGGCAAAACAAAACATCCGGCCCAGCCGCAGCACATCACGCGTTGCGGATGAGGTACGTTGGAGCCTTGGCCCGTGTCAGCTTCCGGTGGTAGTTGAAAGATCAAGAATTTCAAGTATGCAAAAAACAAAAAAAAAAACAATTAAGCAGCCGCGTCTAGCGAGAATTATATTCGTGTAGAGGTCGAGGCCAGCCTAGGTCAGCAGAGACGTGGCATATCACAATGCAGCGGATTTGTCGCGTGAAAAAGACATAGATGACGGCAGCGAACGGGGTCTTGAAGATAGCAAAACCAGTGGAAAGAAAAAAATGACGCTTATGTATTGAGTTGACTTCCGTGAAATGCTCTATGAAACGGCCGTCAAGAACGAAAAACAAACAATCCCTGATTGATATTCCCCAATCGAATACACTATACAGTGTCATAAACATTGTGACCAACTTTTACGCCCGTAGAAAATATTACTTCAAAACATGCAGGCATACGACGTAACGCGGCAGCATCCCCGCTACGCATCGCGCGTGTATTTGGACAGCTGCCGCCACTTCTCGCCGTAGAAGAACACTGCGAATGGAATGGGCGCCACGGACAGGCACCCGCCACCCAGCACGGTGAAGCCCCAACCGTAGCCGAACGTGTCCACCAGCGGAGCCGACGCCAGCGGCAGGAACGTGCCGCAGAGGCACCGCGTCACGATGACACCCGTCATGGCCGACGCCGCGTACAGGCCGAACGCGTCCACGACGTACGCCGCCAGCGGTATGAACGACATTATCATTGACGCGCCCATCATGCTCTCGGCCAGCAGGAGCCAGGGGAGCGGCAGCCGCAGCTCGGCCGCCCAGCCAAAGGCGGAAACCGCCAGGGGCATGAGGACGCTGCAGAGGGCGGAGAGCGGCAGCTTGAACTCCGGGCGGCCGACGCGCGTGCCGTCGGCCAGCGTGCGGCCGCGGGTCCGCGTCAGATAGAGATAGATGGAATCGAGGTAGAGGTTGCAGAGGACCACGCTCACAAACGCACCGAGGCCTTATAAACGTGTTAGCAGAACCGAGTTGGTGCAAGGCAAACAAGAAACAAAAAAAACAGAATCACGGATCGGGGGGGATTGTCTCACTGAAAACGAGAAAGCAGGAGCCCGTCGCGGCCGACGAGAAGCCATAGCGGTTCTCGAGAATGTCCGGCAGCGTCACGGACATGACGTAAAAGTAGGAGAACAGGACCGAGCCGAACAGCGCGATGATGGCCAGCACGAACGAGTCGGCCAGCAGGATGGCGGGACGCAGCACCGCATCGCGGATGTGGCGGAGACCCGAGGAGGTGGGCGGCGTGTCTGGAATCGTGGGGGGCGCCAACGCCGCGTCGACGTCCTCTTCGGCGGGAGAGGCACACAGGGGGGGCGACGCGGCAGCAGCAGCAGCAGCAAGCGCCTTGCCCTTGCGCCGCCGCGCCCGCAGGATCGCCGGGGGGTACGTCTCCCGGAACGCGAACCACACCAAGACGTTGCACACAGTCGCGAGCCCCGTGCTCAGCCACAGCACCGACCGCCATCCCCACGTGTCGGCGAGGGCGCCGCCGATCGCCGGCCCGATGGCGCCGCCCATGAGCGGCGTCAGCTGCACGAGCGCCATGGTCGAGCCGCGCTGCTCCGGGGGGAACAGATCACCGACAATGGCCGGGTTGAGCACGTTGGTTGCGACCGCCACGCCCGTCAGCCCCCGCGCGGCGATGAAGAGCGTCGTGCTCGGCGCGAGCGCGGCGGCCGCCGTGGTCAGCGCGAACAGCGTCGTGGCGCCCTTCAGGACGGATGCCCGGCCCCAGGTGGCCGTCTCGGAGAGCGGCGCGATCGCCAGGGGCCCTGCAGCCTCGCCCAGCTCCCAGATGGTCACGAGCAGCACGCTGGCTGCCCGCACCCGGGCTGCATTGTCGCCGCTGTCGCCGTGGCCGCTGTTGCCCTCGAGCTCCTTGACGATGTGACCTGCAAAGGGCACGACAGAGATGCACGTGAACGTCACGGTGAACGCCAGAAACGCGAGCAGGAGGACAATGGTCCACTTGAAGGCGTCTGGCCAGTTGCGCGGATTGTCCGGATCGTCGCTGTCGGCCGCGAAGCCTGCCGCTGCCCCGGCAGGAGCCGCGTCGATCAGCGTGGGCGAAGGTGAGGGCGACGCAGTGCCGACTAGACCGCTGTCGTCGCCGCCTGCGCTTCTCCCGGCCTCCACGTCGGCGGCGCCGTCACCGGCCAGCGTCAGCGCCGAGGGTGTTTTGTAAACATCGCCGGTAAGCAGCGGCCGCGTCTCGTCGACTTTGCGCGGATCCGCCATTCTGTCGAGTTTTGCGTCGCTCTGTTTTGTATCGCAGGCCGTCTATGGAACAGAAACAAAGAGAAGAAGAAGAAAGAAAATCAAAATCTGGGTGGTTGGTGGAGGCCGATGGCGAATATAAGCAGTGGAATTTTTAATCGTCGCCTCCGCTGTGCTGCCTCTTTTTGTGACGCCCCCTGTCCGGCGTCGGAGGCTTACATAAACAGAGCAGCCGCGTGTGCTACATGTCAATCCTACGCCCTTTAGCATTTTTTCTAGATTCCATATCGGCCACGGCGGACGCTACCCAAAAGTGTGAGGGAAAGCGGCTGATAGCCTGCGGCGCAGGAGGGCTAGACCGGGGAGATTAAATTGGAGCTGAATACGGAGACCTCCGTGCGGAGCGGATTAGATAAGATTTCCACAGCGCCTGGCGGCCAAGACGAGCGTCGTATTTATTATAGCTGGATTCGGCAACTTTTGTCGACGTGCAGTGTCTATTTGAACTTACAAATTCGGCTTTGTAATATTCTGTCTTGTTTCTTACATTATTTCTCTGGAGTTTGGCTGCCTTGTCCTTCTCGCGGAGAGCAATTCTCTCTCTTCTGTCTTGATATTGCCTTCGCCAAAACTCTTATGGACACAGCTTGGTCAGCATTGTGTCGCATGTGCCAGGCATGTAGGATATTCTCAGTCCCATTCTTCGTTTTGTTGCTTCCATAAGCTCCGTCCATGAGGATTCCTCGTTGCTGCAGCCCCTTTATCTAATATTTGAGGATTTCCGAAGGCTGTCCACGTTGCAAATTGCAGCCCGCTGTCATTGTAATTGTCAGAGTGTTTCGGAGTTTGTATTTGGTAGTCTCCGAAACATGCCCGCTGATGTTATACCGCCCCTGATGCTCAGGAGAACATGCACGGTTGACTTGACGTCCGCCGCTTTTGTTCCCCATATGCCCCCGTATTGATCTTCTCAGAGATAGCAGAATACAACCAATTGGTAACAGGCAGACCTCTTATTGTCGTCCCGTCGGAGGTTAGCACTGCTTGTAGAGGCTTGGCTGTTAAGAAAGGGCCAGCTGGCCCAGCGTGCCGGGACTCTTTCCCGATGGCATCAGCCGTGGTCATGTCGGTCTGGTAGAGCCGGATCTTGGTCTCGCGGTGGGCCTCAAGGACGACCTTCTCTGTCTTCGCGGCCTCGTCCTTGGAGCTGCCTGAGTTGTTGTGGAGGGTCAAGCTGGCGCGGACGGTGGCCAGCTTGCGGGCGATGTTTTATCCAACTCCGAAGACTTCCTCATCTGCTTATGCTTATAAGCTCAAAGATCAGTCTCAATGATTTGTTCTGACAAACCTTGCTTAGAAGATTTCAAGGCCTTGAAAACTGGGGGGGGAAAAAGACAAAGCCTGGGGCCTTCTGTTCCTCTGATATCAACGGCGCGGAGAGCGGCATGTAGATTGAACATGAGAAGTTCGGCGGATTAAATCTTGGTGTAGAACATCTCCAACGCAAGACCCTTCCCTCTCATATTTGTTGTCTGTATTTGGCGCCATCGGCTTGTGCCCTGTGTACGGTCATAACAGTCATATCCGGTACTTCTAAACCCTGCCCATCAGGCGGCGTCCGAAGGAGGTTAACTGGATTGTCGAGCCCACCTTGTCACAGGAGAAGCTGCAAGAACAGCGTATCCGGTCTTCGTTTCGTTGTAGCTTTGTTTCTTGTCCTATTTTGTTTTGGCCCCGAGAGTCCAACTTGGTCGACTCTTGTTTTTATCCAAATGTGCCGCAATATTTCTAGACGTAACGAGTTGGCAACATCACGTCAGTATAGCATAGCAGTATCTCGATCAAGCGAGAGAACATAGCCTCTGAACATTTGATCTTGGGCTGGGCAAAATTTAACGACAATGTTAGCTTACACCTGCTCCAAAACAAGGATTAGCTTTGGACATAGAAGGAATAACAAGAAGAATCATTACCAGGCACGTGGACCAGCATGCAGACCTGTTGTTCTGCGCCCACGAAGATGTTATGCACCAAAGACAACGAGGTGGTCAAAATCCACCTACACCCTCCTTGGAACCGCTGCACATTTTTGATGGCTGCCTTTGGGATTTCCAATACGGCTGAGATGCAATTGATTATTGATTAGGAGATTGGCTTACGTAGGACGTAGGAAGTTCGACAGGAGAGAGAAGTTTTATTGGAAATTAACCTTTTCTGTTTACTTCGCCTACCGCCCGAGCCGCTGTTCTTTCTTGATGCATTGCAACATTAGCATCGCATTGTCGTGACAGTGTTACCCAACAGCCCAGTTTTTGTTGGCCCGTCGGATTAAGGACAAAACGCGACCATAACGCCGGAGAATAAAATAAGGAGAATACCACCCCCCATCCTCTTGCTCTTCTCCTCCTTTCCGGCGAAGGTCGGTCGTTCTCCACAAGGTCTAGTAGCGTGGCTGTTCACCTTCCCCCCAGAGCAATACGGCCGGCGTGGCAGTCAGCACTAATTGCAATACTTTATTGAAGACCTGCTGTGATACGGACGCTGCCAAGAGATTGCAGACATCGCACGAACATGGGGTGGTTCGCCAAGTAGGGTCCCGCATAGTCCGTGGGTGTGGCATTGGAATCAAACTCACGGTGAGCCACGGCCACAGGCGTTGGGAACAGCGGAAAATATCACCCTGTCTACGGTACCGAAAGCGAAACTAAACAATCAAGCTATCAGTATACGGCGCGTTCTCATATTCAGTATACGCACGACTCAGATGTTGCGCAATAATTATTAGCCTTGCCGATATTATCAAAGACGGTGTGGTAGATGCACCACTGCACTGCAAGAGAGTGGGTTCGCCCTCCCGGTACTGCACAAGTACGTCGTACACGTAGGCAATGTGGCCCGAGCTGCCGGCCTCGCCCAACATATGCTTGTTTTGTTTTTGTTTTCCTGCCGCGAAGAGGAGTCGACGCACTACGAGGATGCACTGTTGCACTGAAATTGCTACCTGGTCTCTTAGCCCCCACGGTCGCAGACGCAAAGCCGTCCAGGCCAGGTAGCAATCGAACAAGACGAGGAAGAGATACGACCGGAGCTGCATGTCAGATTCGGACCAAGCAAAGCGAGGCATGGCCCTTGTCTGCTGGCACTCGAGCTAATGATTGCAGAAGGGGCAAATCATGCTCTGTGGATTGTCAACCATGGGACGCGTATAAGAAAAAGAGCTAGAAAAAACAAAGAACTGTCTATAACGGAAATCGACCGAAAGGGAGAGATTTGTATCCGAGAACAAGCAAGCGATAATCTGATAGCGGTTGTTTATCTCCCGCCACCTTCGTTCACTTATTTTTATTTTTATTTTCTTTGATGAATTCTTTGCCTCTCTATCACAGAACACCTCGTGTGAAAATCTTGGACCAATTGAGTACGAGTTTTACGTCACGCTTTTCAGGTGTAGATTGCAGAAGTTAGCCTTAAACCTCCTCACCAGAGTTCCAGTGGATTTCCTTTATCTTTTGCATGGCTTGTATTGACCGCCTCAAATGAATCAACGGATAGAATCAGGATGTGTGATTGGACTTGCGTGTGCCCACGAGTATCATCCAGCATCTCGACCACATTAGCCTCCCGTATTGACGAAATGTGTTATCAACAATCATATTTTGATATTTTGGAGCATGGGAACATTGCCCTCCATCTTCCAGCTGGCACTATTCCCCACCACACGCCTAGAGTGTCTGCGACCGGACGAGGTTCTCCAGGTCAAGGAAGATCCACGGGCCTTGCGGCTGCATCCCCCGTACTCGTATGCTTCTCGTTGCCACCCTCCTGATGTCCGTGCCCCCCCTTCTAGTTCTTCGATGTTTACCTCGTGGCTCTTGCCTCTTGCTGTTCTTGACACTTTTCCCCAAACAAAATCTGCTGTCTATTACGTACAGATTGTCGTTCCCCAGATTCTTCCCCGCAGCCGACGGATGCAAGAAATGTGCCAATTTGTCAAGATCAACACCAGGCGTCTTGGCTGCTGAAGTCTCTCGTGGTTTCTTGGCCGTTTTGCCTCCCAACACGAGATTTTTCAGGGACCGTCGTCCGGGGAAAGACAGGGAGTGCGGTCAAGGTCGGCTTAAGGCGCGGCGCCTGAGAGAGGGGGCCTCGGAAGGGGCGGGAGGGGCGTCGTTCGTCGACGACATGCACGACGCCGTCTTTGTCTGTTGTGGATGCAGTCAAGACAGGATAGCAGCTATGATGAGAGGACACGCAAGCAGTACGTGGAAGCTACTTGTTTCGGGTTGTGTGTGTGTGTGGACGCGTACAAATCCGGGTACAACTTTCATCTGTCACATCTCCTTTGATGGCAGACGGTCCTAGCTGGCTTGCTCTCCGCGCCTTAGAGCAAACTATTATTCACAGATATTCCAAAGCTCTCGACTGGCAACGCTAGATGCGCTGCAGACCTGCCTCTTTCAGCAAGGCAAATGCGACAAATCAGCCACCTGAATATTTGAAACCCGGAATATAAGACAAATGTCGGCTCTGCGGGTTTTTGTGGGGATGGAAATATCCACTTTGCTATAATCTTACAAGCTACAGGTATTGGGGTTTGCTCTGTCTCTCTCTCTCTCTCTCTCTTCTTACTTCCGTTTTGGCTCTGTCGTCGGCCGCCTACTAAAGCAGTCTTAGGCCGGTGGACCTGCCTCCCTTGAAAGCTACCCGCCACCAGGGACACTACAGTACAAGTGCGCTTGTCAGGAACTATGAGTAGAGAAGCCCCTCCGCGCTGCTTGTTTTCCTTCTACGCGGACCGCTAGAACAGTCGCACCCCGCTCCTGGTGCTAGTGCTGTATGAGGAAGCTCGGATGCTTTGCTCAACGCGAAATGCCCAAAACCGAAACAAAAAGGAGAGTGGCTGCGAGTCGATTTCCGGCTCGCTCCTCGGTATCGGGTGATTCTGAATGCGTTTTATGCTTGCCAACTTTTGGCCAACCACTGCAAATTTCGCACACAACCGAAATTCTCGGCTGTCAGCCACTAAAACAACGGCCACATTTCGGATCTCCTGATAGTAGCAGCGAGCACAGCTCAGTCCACTACACAACGCAGGCGAACAGAGCACGCACAGAAATTGCACGGTCGGCCGCCGGGATTGTTGCATCATGCTGACCACGTGCCATTCTGCAGCGTCTCCGAGAGAGTGGTTAGAGTGTTTTTGGGGGGTTCGTGCTCTGAATCGCGCCATCTTACGATGTCCAGCTTTTTCATTTGGGGCCTTGCTGGGAAAGCTGCGAGCGGCCTGTTCCCGTAGCAAAAAGGAAGGAAGGCACGGCGACGACCGAAGACAAGGCAACCCAATCCGCGGCGCTGGGACACAAGCCCTACCGCGCACAGAGGGGGGAGGGTCTTTGTCGCATGCTCGTGCCTTCCTTGGATAGCCAAAGTATCTGTTGAGGACCCAGTAATCTGGAGAGACTCCAATGCTCTTCCTCTTCGAGCACCTTACTTTTGCGGCCACGTCGCTGCCATTTGCACCTTCCCTGTTGTTGTCCGCGTCCCTCATGACTCTAGGCTTGGCACGGAGCATCTTTCCCTTCCCTACGAGTAATTGTAATCCAGATTCTCTGATAGAAACTCGAGCACAGCTCGGCTCAGCACAGAACGAGACGGTAAGAATAGTGCTTACTTACTGTTTTTACTTTCTTCTTTCGGTGCCAGTGCCCACCCAGCCGATACAAGGGCCCAGCCCCAGGAGAGGCAACACGAACTCCGAAATTTGGCAACGACGCCCGCGTAGACTAAATCAAGAAAGCGCGAAACGGCGCTGTCTCACAGCATCCGCTCCGCTGTGTCGAACGCAGTTGCCCAGCGAGAGGACGGCGAGTGGACACCGGGAGTCCCGCCTCTCTCCTGATTGTTGTCCTAGGAAGGAAGGAGCCTAGAGAGAACCGTGCGTGCCTGTCCCCGCCAGATGCCGGAGACCCGAAATAGAAGTCGCCAAGCCCTTGGGCTCGACTCTGTGATGTCTTGGCATCCGGGGCTGTCCTGAGTATTTATGCTCTTCTTGGGAGGGCGATAGGGTCACGTGCAGCTAATCAGATGATGGAAAAGTATTCACGGGGGCATCCATCCCGGCGTTGCATCGACCACATTGCCATTGTCACAGCGGTACTCGAAAGATACCCTGCCATTCTTCGTTTTAAGGTTTGTCTGTTCGTTCATTCCTTGACGTTGTAATGCGTTACTTTTTTCAGCCCATGGCCGTCCGAGTGTCCCGAGAAGCCGTGTTTTCCCCTTGCTGCGTTTTCTTCTGTTGTGCTGGTTCTTCTTTTTTTCCTTCCATTCGGCTTCTATCGCCACTTGCCACAGGCTTAAAAAAAAGCGAAGGAGAAAAAAAATTAGCGTGCAGACTAACGGTGGGAAGAGGGTCGCGGGAGGCAAATCCTTCCTGCAGATAGCGGAGAGACCAAGTACCCGCCTTGCATCTCGACCTACCGTTTCCGGGTCTAGTGCCGGCGCTGACTCTCTGGTGCCGTGGAAGTCCAGAGCTGAGTGGGGCAAATGTTACAGTGAAGTGCCCTTAGCCTGGTCACAGCGTGTTCCTGGGGCTGGGAAAGGCCCGATTTTGCAAGGGGCAAGCAAGCCATTGGCAACATCCCATCTCCCGTTGGTGGTCGCGCGCGTCTCTCCACCACTGCTGTCTCTCCTGCCCAGAGAGGCAGTTCTGGCAGGTGTGGCGCCAGCGAACTACCAGACGAGGTAAGGGGGTGGACGCAGATGCCGACCCCCGCGTTCCTTTGGAGTAAGTCGTCAGCCGCCAATCCTGTACGATTTCGGCTGCCAGGGGATCTCACGGTGCGGCCGAGGCCCGGAAGAAAAGTAAAGTTCTCACTACTGCTAGGATGGCGTAATGCCGTACTGGTGTTTTGAGAGAAGAGACATGGGCAAAAATCCAAACTGAAAAAAACAACAACAAAAAAACGAATCGAAGGATGGCAAAATGTACAGAGCGAATGTGGGTGGACCTGAAGAAGTTGTGCAGAAGCACGGATCACACTTTGTTTTTAGTTCCACGGGACAGGTATCGTACGAAGTACCAACGAAGAACTTGGCGCCAAAGGCACGTAACATCCAGAGGCGAACAGAGCCTCGGGAGAGCGAAAGGCGGGCGCGCCAGCCAGAGGCCTTGAGGAAATCGGAGGTCAGTCCGTTTTGAGTCAAGAGCACTACGCTAGAGATTGGCATCGGCGTACGAAGGGGCGCTACCGAGTGTGTATTCCACAGAGTACGAGTACTACGAGTACGGAGCAGAGCTACTATAAATCATGGGCGCGACATGAGATGCCTGTACTCGTACATGCATTACCACCTACCCAATGTGGCAATGAACGGCAGTTAAACACAATCACGAAGCAGTAGGACCAAGGCACGCGGAGCGCAGTGCGAGGGTGGGCTGCGCATCCACACGAGGTCTTGGCAGCAAGGTGCTGGCATGCGAGTGCGCCGTTTGGAGTGGGAAGATAAAGAAAATCCCTAGAAGTCTTGGCAAAGATAGGAAGACGAGGAAGAGGAGGAGGAGGAGGAGGAGGAGGAGGAGACGGTGGTGGAAAACGAAAGAGAGACGGAACAACGGTAGAACAGGGGCGACATGGAGGGCTGGTGAGACTGATTGAGGCACGCTGCGCCGTGGTAGACGGGTGATAGACGGGTGATGGGGAGGCAACGAGCAACGGGGGCGACCGAGGGCGCGAGAGGAAGGAGGATTTGCTAAAACAAAGACCACTGGATCGCTGGTGCGGCTGGGTATTTTGGTGTTATTGCCTGAATTAGGCAATTTGCTGGCTGGTTGGCTGGCGTGTCCGCCGCCCTCCCTTCGGATCGCCCCCCCTCGGTTCCTTTTTTCTTCTCTTTCTTTTCCTTTTCCTCGCCCCCTTCACCTTTTGCCCTTCCCGCCAGCGAATGACACAGCCCAAACAAGCTTTCGACAGGGCCGCGGCCACCAGCACGGTTCCCCCTAGCACACCGTGTTGCATACCATTCCCCGTGCTACTCGTACAAGCTGTTATCCCCCCCCCTTTCTTTGACTTCTTTGATTGACTATCTATTCGCCCCTGCCCTACCCCGGCTTGTGCAACTCCGTCGTCGAATCCACACCGTCCACGCCGCATGCCACTAGCATGGACAAACAGTACGATCTCGACAGCCGCGACTGTGCGTTTCCCGTTCTGGCGCACAGGTGTCTCCGGGCGCGTACCAAGCAAGCTGCCTCTTTCGTCCTTGCTTCCTATCTGCACAATTACTATGGATCATAACGTGATCCCGAAGCTCGCGCGCTGGCTCCGCAGTGGCCAAGAGCGTGTCTTTCGTCTCCTCCTTCTCCTTCCTCCTGTTTGTGCTCAGCTCGCCGCCATCTTATTCCCTCGTGCCTGGAACCGAGACCACACAGACCACAAGTCCCGCCCGCACTCACAAGTGCACTTGAGACAGTACGGTATTACACACGCTTGTCGTCTGTCGCTCGTGCTCCCTATCCGCCACCCTCTATCCTCCTATCTCCTGGCACACGGGCGGGCCGTATTGGGGACGCTTGTTTATTATGCCATCCCCTTCATATAGTACTACCAGTCCACCCCACCGGATCTGCATAAAAGACCAGCCGCATCCCGCTCTTCGTCTCCCTCGCTGTCTTCCGTCTACCTCTTCTTTCCCATCCCTTGCTCCCCACTCCTGTTCTGCTCATCACCTCTCGATATCGTGCCGAGGAACAGCATCCCACCGGGGACGAACTACACGATGGCTAGTATGTCCTGCTGCCAGCCACGCTGCCTCCAATCTCACATTAAACTAACCGCACCGCAGCCAACGAGAAGCAGCTGACGCCCACCGGCGAGGATATTGGCGACCTCAAGTTGTCCAACTCGCCGCCTAGCGACCACGGTGTCTACCTTGAACCGTCCGTCATGGACGAGGACTACGAGGGCAAGCCCACTGAGGAGGAGCTCCGGACGCTGCGTCGCGTGCCCGGCAAGCTGCCCACCATTGCCTACCTGATCTGCATCGTCGAGTTCTGCGAGCGCGCCTCCTACTATGGCGTGCAGCCCCTCATCAGCAACTTCGTCAACCGCCCGCTGCCCGTCGGCGGCAACGGCTGGGGCGCACCGCCCCGTGGCACCCAGCAGACCGCCGGCGCCCTGGGCTTGGGCACCGTCACCGCCAACGCCATCAGCCAATCGTTCAGTATGCTGGCCTATGCGCTGCCGCTGTTCTTTGGCTGGATGGCGGACGCCCGCACCGGCCGCTTCAAGCTCATCTGCTGGGGTGTCGCCGTCTTCGGCATTGCCCACGTGCTGATGGTTGTCTCGGGCTCAAAGTCCCTCCTGGCCAACGGCAACGCCAAGATCCCCTACTACCTGTCTGTCTACATCCTCGCCATCGGCGCCGCCATGTTCAAGCCCAACGTTTCGCCACTGCTGCTCGACCAGATGGTGAACACCGTGCCCAAGGTTGTCGTGACCAAGAAGGGCGAGCGCGTCATCGAGGACCCCGAGGCCACCACGGAGCGCGCCATGCTGTGGTTCTACCTCGTCATCAACATTGGCGGCTTCATGGGCGTCGCCACCTCCTACGCGGAGAAGTACGTCGGCTGGTGGCTGGCCTTTGTCATCCCGCTCATCCTCTACATCCCGTTGCCCTTCCTGCTGTGGTGGTTGAAGGACAAGCTGTACCTGCAGCCGCCCTCTGGCAGCGACCTGCCCAACGTGTTCCGCGTGCTCGGCGTCTGCTTCCGTCGCGGCGGCATCAAGCGCATCGGCCGCCGCGGCTTCTGGAACCTGGCTAAGCCGTCTTACATTGCTGAAGCCGGCCTGGATATCAAGACCTCGTGGAACGACTTGTTCGTCGACGACGTGCGCCGCACGTTCCAGGCCACCGGCATCTTCTGCTTCTTCCCCATCCAGTACCTGAACGACAACGGTATCGGCTCGGCCGCGTCGTTCCTGTCGACCATGCTCACGACCAACGGCGTCCCCAACGACGTTATCGGCAACTTCAACTCCCTCAGTATCATCGCTTTCGCTCCCATCCTCAATTACGGCCTGTACCCCTTCCTGCGCAAAGCCAACATCCACTACGGCCCGGCTTCCCGCATCACCACGGGCCTGGCGATGTCCAGCATCGGCGCCGTCGGCTACACCGTGCTCAACTACTACGCCTACAAGCAGTCGCCTTGCGGCAACTACGGTTCTAGCGACTGCACGATCGGCACGGGTGTCGCACCCATCACGATCTGGTACATGGCCATCCCCTACGCCCTGGGCGGTATCTCGGAGCTGTTTGTCAACGTGCCGGCCTACGGCCTCGCCTACGCAATGGCGCCCGTCAACATGCGCGGTCTGGTGTCGGGTCTCAACCTGTTCAACACGGCCGTGTCCTACGCCATCGGTCTGGCCACCTCGTCGATCATCACGGACCCGTACCTCACGTGGGATTTTGGCGGCCCGGCCATCGTCGGCGCCGTTCTGACTGTCGTCTTCTACTTCTTGTTCCGCCACCTCGACAACGAGGAGTACGTCCTGAGCACGAACAAGGACTACCACCTGCATCTCTCGGAGGAGAAGATCGCCGACACCAAAGAAACCGACGACCTGCCGGTCCCGGCCGGTACTGACGAGATCGCAGTATCTCCCAAGCAGTAAAAGGAAAACTGCTGGGTGTGGTGAAGCGAGCGTCGGTAGAGAAGCTTGCGGGAAAGGAGTGTGCTCCAAAGGGAAGAAACTCGAAGCTCGGCGAGCTGATCTTTGTGCTAGGAGTAGCGACAGGAATGAGAAGAGGCAGAAGAAGGAATATCTCATTTTTTTGGCCACATCGATTTTGTCTCGGTTCGTTTCCTTTTACACGCAAGCCATTCTTGTGATCAGATACCACGAAAGCGATTCCCTTCATTTTAGTTTTCTTTAATTTTTTTGTTTTGGATTTGTTCGAAGCACATTGCTCTCGGCATCTATATATACCTATTTTACTCTTCTCTACCTGCTCAAAGCTTCCAAAAACGAATATTTACTTCATAACAAGAGCCGAGTAGTGATTCATTTTATGTCAACACGAAAAGTCGCGAAGACGAATGCGACCAGACTGTCTTGGCCCCTTCTCGAGTGACAACCAGATGAGATCTGTCGATGCTGCTCTCCATCAGACCACGGTTTTCCGTTACGAAAGCGCTCTTGAATAGCCACCGAAATCCAGGCCATTGAGCGCGCCTATGTTGACCCTATCCTATTGGGAAACCCCGTGCATTCCTGTGCCGATGGATCACATAGCTCTGCAGCTATTCTCCACGGTAGCTTTTAGGTCTGTGCCTTCGCTGATCCTCTGAAAACTATGTCTCCACTGCCCAAAGTGCCGGCCGACTCGTAGTAAGCCGCGCGTATCGAAGGAAACCTTTTTCTTTGTTTCTCTCGTCGGCGGCGGCCGCGTCGATTACTTTTCTTATTCCCATTTGTGTTTCCCTGCTCATCTTGCATTGATAATTCCCGCAGAGGTAGTTGGTGGCGAACAGTAGAGCAACGTCGCAAAAACGGACAACTCACATAGCCTTTTCCTCTGTGTCTTTTGTTACCTTTTTACCTTTTCTGTTCCTTTTTTTGTGTTCCTTTCTTTGTTCTGCAATGCCCCCCTCTCGCTGCTTGAGCTATCCCGTTTGCGGTGCCGGGCCAATACGCGGAATTCTTCTCCATTTCGCTGCACTCCGCTGCACTGCAATGCATGCTGCATGCTACCCTCTGATGTGTCTCTATTCTTGGTCTTCTTTTCTCCTTCCTTTCTTCTCTTCGTCCTCTCTTGTCTTTTCCCTGGCCTCGTCATCTCCTCCTGCGTTTTGATACTCCTCCGCATTCTCCCCCCCTTCTTCTGCCACTCCCTATTCGCTCTCGGGCCTCCACCCTGTCCGGAATACAACGCTGGCCCATAATATTACGGCAGCCCTTTTCTCCAGTCACCTTTCCCCCACGACCGTGACCGCCTGCATCATTCCTTGAAATGCGTACACGACTTGCATGCAGCACTCTTGCAGTGGGCGGCTGATACTCAGGCGACCAACCACTTCTTCTCGTCCACTGTCTTGCATATCCCTCTTCCCCACCGTCGTAGGAGAACCTAACCCTCCTCCCCCACGCTTTTCGCGTTCCATATTTCTTCCTTTTTATTCCTCGTCCTGTCCAGGCCACCATCTCGTCCTGAGCACACGCGGGACTGCCCGTTCTTAGACCCTTGGTGCTAATGCACGCACAAGAAATCTCCATCGTAAAGAAGAGACGCGGTAAAAGCTCCCCATGGGGCAAAAGGCCCAATGATGCCGTGTGACAAGAATGGGCAAAATCAAAAAGCAGATAGCAGGAAACCAACAGACCTGAGCAACCGAGAGCACCATCTCAAAACGTACCCCCCCTACGGCGGCTTTCTTCTTTAGGCAAGTCTCCTTGCAAACCAACATGGCTGTGGTGTTGCTGTTGGATGCCGGTATTGGATGTCGGCATGGTCGCGGCCTTATTCAGAACAGCCGCTGATGAAGCGGCCATGACAGACCTGCAGAAAGCCTGCAGACGGCGTTCTCGTAGCAAACAAAACACCCTCTCCAATACGACGCAGCAGCTGTCTATTTTTGCAGGACGTCCTGCAGTCAGAGAGGTTGTGCACTCATATACTCCGTACGCTGCTTGTCCTTCCTTCTGCCTAGATGATGTATCTAGTTAGCGGCTGGCGGTTGGCGGTCCGGGGTCCGGGGCCCGTGGTCCGTGGTGGGTGGACTGTTGCTGTGTGTGTCTCCTCGTTTCTCCCTGTCATCACATATCACAAAGAAAAAAGGCGTCCGGCATGGGCATGATCGCATGTCGACCGAATTCGGGAAAATCCGTTTAAACAGAGTCCCCTCTCTTTTGATTCTCCCTTGCTCCTTCCTTTTTCCGAGAAGATTCTTCCCCCTTCTGTAATTTGTATAAACAATCCTGGAGCAGACTTGATTCGTTGTTTTGTTTTCCTTTCCTCATCATACAAAACACCGTCTCGCTATCTCGTGTGCTCACTGCCAGTATTACCGCTATTTATTTGTTCCTTCGTAACGGAGAACCAGGCTGTTCGTACCTGACAACGCCCAACATGTCCGACAAAGCTGCCTCGCCGCCCGCCACCGACGGGATAGCGGCCTCGACGTCGCCGGCCGCAAAGTCGCCGAGCCCACCGCCTGCTGCCGGTGCCTCTGAGGCTGCGGAGCCGCTCCCCGAGATTCTCCCCGCCGGCCACTGGGTGGAGATGGGCACGGTGGACGGCGACGCCGACTCGGCTCTGGGCACAGAAGTAAACTCGTCTACCGCGTCCGTCTCTTCGTCCATCCTCAAGTACCGGACGCTGCACGGCCGCACATACCACAGCGAGCGCGGCGATGCCCAGTACTGGGGCACCAACGACGACCGACACAACCAATCTCTCGATATCCTGTGCGCATCGATGCATTCCTTTTTGTTATTTTTCTCGCAGATGTTGCGTTGGACCAAGACTGACTCCTAGTTCGCTCTTCTTTATAGCCACCATGCGTTCACTCTATGTTTGGGCGACAAGCTGTATCTCGCACCTATTAAAAACCCAAAGGTGAGAAGAGTCCCAAATTGCACGGGGGGTAGAGTGAGACCGAAGAGAACGGAATTTAACAAAACATCAACTATACAGAAAGTCGTCGACATCGGTACCGGCACAGGTAAGCCGTCGCTCGCACTCTGGTATATATGTGCTAATACCCTCCACTAGGAATTTGGGCCATGTAAGGAAAACGAGATCAAAACTACCTCGAACTTCGCAGACTGCCTGTGCTAAGATAGAACAGCGATTTTGCCGACGCCCACCCGGAAGCAACGGTCATTGGGACGGATATCTCGCCCATCCAGCCAACTTGGGTGCCACCCAACATTCAATTGTCGGTGGAGCAGTCTCTTGTTGCTTTTCCTCCCCTCGGGGGCCCAATTCGTGTCTGTTTCTAACACCAACAGCGAGATCGAGGACTTCACCCAGGAGTGGACCTTTGCCGACGACAGCATCGACTTCGTTCACGCCCGCTACCTCGTCGGCTCCGTCCCTGACTGGACCGCCCTCTTCAAGCAGGCCTTCCGCGTCATCAGCCCCGGCGGCTACCTCGAGACCTACGAGGCCACGCCCAACATCCAGACCGACGACGACACCCTGCCCCCCGGCTCGGCCATCAGCCAGTGGGGGCCGCTGTTCTTCTCGGGCGGCGAGAAGATCGGGCACAGCTTCCGGGTGCTCGAGGACGACCTCCAGATCAAGGCCATGGAGGCGGCGGGCTTCGTCGACGTCGAGATCAAAAACATCAAGTGCCCCGTCGGCACGTGGCCCCTCGACCCGCTACAGCGCGAGATCGGCGAGGTGGGGCTCGTGGCCGTGCTCAACGACCTCGAGGGCTTCATCCTGTTCATGACCAACGTCATGAACTGGTCGCGCGAGCAGGTCACCGTCTACCAGGCACACGTGCGGCGGGAGATCCGGTCGGGCGACCACCACGTCTACTACAAACAGCGGGTCGTCTACGGGCGGAAGCCCGAGGTCGTAGACGGGGTGGTGGCTGGCGAGGTTTGATTCGTTTCCTGCTGTTCGGAGTTGGAATATCCCATTCTGAGATATGATATGCGTCAACGGCCTTCCATTTTTAGCACCTTTTTCCATTTTTCAAAAATGACGTTGCAAGTCTCGATAGCTATTCCATTGTTTTTTTCTGTTTTCTCTCGCTTAGCATAAAAGGTAAAGAAATGGTACCTTAACGAAACTGAATTTTCTAATTTTTGACTTGCTCAAAGGATACCAATAAATTGCGTTTTTTGCTCTCTATCCTGCATCCTACTGCATACATCGTTTTGGTGGCCGCACCCCTGGTTGTCGACTATCGGTTTCAGTAGAATTACATGCCTCCCATATGCATCGGAGGATCTTTCGACGGCGGGTCCTTGATCGGAGGGTCTTTCACAGGGGGATCCTGAACGGGTGGTGTCACGGGGGTCGGCTCGGGCGATGCCGTGGCCGTAGCCGTGGCCGAGGGGGCACTTGGCGGCGCAAGTGATTCCGCCGGACAGGGGCGCCATTCGGGAACGAAGTGCATGCCGAGGGCCTTGTCCATGTCTTTCTCACCACCACCACCTAGCTCGCCGCTCGAATAGGTGCCACTGGCCAGCGCCGTGCCGTTGACAGAGACCGATGTGCGGACCGAGATGACGGCCAGCTTGCCCGTGTCGTTGACGCAGGGCGACCACGTTACTGGGCTCGGGGTCAGGGTGATCGAAAACGTGCCGTCCTTCAGCTCGCTCGCTTTGATGGACGCATTTGCTCTCTGCCAGATGTTAGACGGGAATACAACAAGTCATCGATGTCGACATTGCCTACCCCAGCTTCCACGTGATCAAAGCGCGTGTTGACGCGGATGCCCACAAACGACTCCGGGTCTAGCTGCGCATAGCCCGAGATCGTTACCTCCCCGACGTGCACCTGGTAGCCGACCGGCGCGTTGCCGAGCGAGATCGACTCCTTGCAGAACTTGGCCACGGAGCCGCGGACGACGCGGTTGTCCCCCGCCTGGGGGCCGGTGCTCGTGCCGTTTTCTGCGCTTGGGTTCACGGGAATGGCCGTGCCGTTGAGCTTCAGGCCCCATCCCATGAACGAGAAGACGGGCGTGTTGTTGCGGATCTGGTGCACCATGCCACCGGCGCCGATGGGGCAGCCAGAGCCCGTTTCAGTCAGGTCGAGCACGGTCGGGGCGATGTTGACAGGGGCCGCGCCTGAACCGGAGCCGGAGGCCTGGGGATCGGCAAGAACAGTCGATGCATAAGCTGACAGGCCCACTAGGCCAAGAAGAAGCTTGCTACCACGACTAGAAGTGGCAGTGCTCTTCCGAGCTTGTCCATTAGAGAGCGGATGCATCTTGTCTAGGTCCGTAGCGACCAAGGCAGTAGACCACTCGTATGCCTTCTGTAATAGAAAAAAAGGAAAAAACAGTTAACAGTCAAATGAACGACACCAACCAGGAATGAAGACATATAAAACAAATCTATGAGCAAGGGACCGGCTCCCTTTTGTTTGCTCGTTCTCTCCTCCGGACCGTAGCCTGGCCACTCTTCGAGACGGCAAGAGGATAAAAATTTAGTTAGGGAGCGGATTCTCATTTTGCTTAATATCCATTGATTAAAGTTTCCGGACGTGCGAGGAAGCCGCCCGAGATATGGCGCGGCCTCATCCCCTGCCCTGAGATGTAAATAGCCTCTACGGTCAATGGATTGGTCGCCATTTGCTGAACACTATAGGCTATCTAGCACTGCTCAGAGAACCCAGCTTTTCCCCTGTACCTCTGCGACACATGCTGCAATTTCACTTCGCTCGATTCCCAGGACTCTGGGTCGTATGAGGGGCTCCTTGACGAATGTGAGGGGAAAGAAAAGTTTAAATTGCCTAAAGTCAATGTTAAGTTTAATTTTACAGATCGCCCCTTTTATCAATCTCTTCGGGTTCTTGTTTGCAGAATAATAGCAACTGGCTCTCTACTCTGAAAATTTTCGCAAGTTCAAGCATTGTCGAAACAACACTTGTCTGTCTTTGTCTTCGGCTGGGCCGGTGGTTCTGACGATGGATTCTTGACAAAACCGGGTATATTGCGTGAAGGACTGTGATATCTCAACCAATTTCATATTAAATCAAAATACAACTAGAGAAGACAAAGCTATACCACATGCATCGACATTCATCACAACACCGCTACGACTTTTGAATAGTTGCGATCTACACGTGACAAAAGTGTATGTAACCGTGCATCTTGTCAGGTGCGGCCCGATGTCTTGCCGAACGCACCAAAAGCACGGTTGAAAGTACGCAAAATCCTTTTAGCTATGGGAAAGAGATCAAACAGTATCATAAGGACATGTCAATACAAAAAAATGCGTCTAAACTTGATCGCTGTATATAGAGTTCTGCCCAAAGAGCTTTTTCGCGTGAACAGCGGATTCGACATAAAGCTCAGAGACAAATCTGTGGTCCGAGCTGGACCCCATCAACGGCCGATATACGACATCTCTAGCAAAAATGGCCGTGTCTTTCCCAAGGCCCTAGATGCAGAGACATATCTAGGCAAGTAAACGTTTATGTGTTCGCGGTAAACTAGACATCTTGGCTGACAAATATAAGCCCCGAATGGCGCCTCTATGAGGCCGAACACGCCATACCAACAACAACTTATCGGCAGTATTTTCCATGGTCAAAACAGAATCGTCTATGGTCTACCAGCCGGGACACAGCTTCCAGACGAACTCATCATGGTACACGAACGGACTGATCACTACTCTCTGCAGCCGGCAACAGAGATGTTTCTTGAGGGTCTGTGTCTGTTTCCAAACTACATTGAATTTCACCAGAGCTCTAATATTGTCACAGAATTCAATACCAGGGTGACAAACTTCCTTTCTGAAGTTGGCCGAATCTACACGCGAGAGGAATGGATGAGGGCCTACCCAAAGGCAACAGAGTTTCTACACTTTGGTAAGCCCAAGAGATAATATTGTAGGGGGTGAGCGGGCGTTGCCCGATTACAGCTTTAGAGACAGAAATGCTTTGGAAGCACGACTCCATTTAGACCTTATGTAAACAGTACCATAACGAGCAATAACTCTACTCAGTTAAAATTCCTAATGCTGTCATGAAAAAGTGCCAACCAACCTCTTTGCCTAGTTTGGAATAGGGAACCACTCGGGACAAAAGTGTGCTGCTTGGGCCATATTATTATGTTATGCGGCAGTAAAAAGCAACAAGGGAGAGGTTCACGAACGGACAGAAATTCGGAAAAGAGGGCGCGCATCAAGAAAAAGTCGAAAATGGCAAGAAAACGCGGCCAGCCGTGTTCCGTTCTGCCGCATTTAGCACCCGCGCCACAGCACTGAGTAATGTGACTACTGGCAAAGAATGGGGCGGTTAATCTATTTATACAGTTTGTGGGCCACCGTCTTGTATAATTTTTCAAGGGAAGAAAAAGCCGTCTCCTTTGCTCTGATGAGGATGACCGCAGCGTTCGTGGCAGATTGCCACGCCTCCAGATACGCAAAAGCTGGGGTTCTTTCTATATTGCACTGGGGAACTTCGGCCCCAGGGAAAAGCAATAAAACAGCTAGACGGTGAGCAGAGGGTGGATTTTGTGTCAGGAAACCTGGGAAAGGGGCTCGAAAGGATGGGAGCAGAATCGACCGAGGAAGGCTGTTCCGCTGTCGTGTGCATGTTATCCATGTTGTCTATCCCACCACGTAATGACTTTGTCTATTTGAAGCTCTGCATTTGCTGTCGTCATGCCGCAGGCACACGAATCGCTCCCTTTCCGTAAACGGATATCCAATGCAGAAGGGCATGCCAGCGGCGCCCTCCCTTCCCCCCCACACGAGACGCGCCGGATAACCGAGCTTCACAGAGCAGAGACGAACAAAAAACTAGCTCATGTGCTTGCAAATATTGGTAGTATATTGTCTACTCTGAGTGATGCTTTAGATTGCCTGAGGGCATTTTCTTAATGAACGGCGGTATTTGCGCCATCAATGTCAGTCAACGAGAGATGTCAAGAGACTCTGGACAGGTCGAAGGCAATATAAACCGACCTGACTCGCAGCACCCGTCCTACCTAGACGTAAAGATTTGCCCGCCAACTAAGTCCATCGTCGTCGTCTGTCACTGAGGCCTCTGCACTTGTTATTTACTGGCTACCTCTTCTACTAAGGGGCATCTAGAATCTGAACCCGTGATTAACTTCCGCACACTCCAGTGTAAAGCCATCATGAAGCTGTCGCCTCTCACGACCGGCGTCTATGGCCTCTTAGCGGCACGGCAGGCTGCTGGCCATGCCATCTTCCAGCAGCTCTGGATTGGCACTACAGACATGATAAGTTCCCTCTCTTTCTTTTCAGATATGGGACAGATGTCAGCAGGCTAACATCTCTGCACGGCTCCCAGTGCGCCCGCATTCCCCTGTCCAACACACCCGTCACCGACGTCTCTTCGAATGACATCCGGTGCAACGCGGGAACGGCGCCCGTCCCCCGGAAGTGCGTCGTCGCGCCCGGATCCACCGTGACCGTCGAGATGCACCAGCAGCCCAACGACCGCGCCTGCGGCAGCCAGGCCATCGGCGGCGCCCACTACGGGCCCGTCACCGTCTACCTCAGCAAGGTCGCCGACTCCAGCACGGCCGACGGTTCGTCGGACTGGTTCAAGGTCTTCGAGGACGGCTGGAAGGCCACCCCCGGCGGCGGCAGCGGCGACGACGACCTGTGGGGCACCAAGGACCTCAACACCTGCTGCGGCAAGATGGACGTGCCGCTGCCGGCCAACCTGGCGGCCGGCGACTACCTGCTGCGGGCCGAGGCGCTGGCGCTGCACACGGCGAGCGCGCCCAGCGGGGCGCAGTTCTACATGACGTGCTACCAGCTGCAGGTGGGCGGCGCCGCAGCGGGTGGCGGCGCCAACAACACCGCGTCGCTGGCCGCGTCCGAGGCCTACGACACCGTCAAGTTCCCGGGCGCGTACAAGGCGACCGATCCGGGCATCCTCGTCAACATCCACGCCAAGCTGCCGACGTATGTGGTGCCCGGCCCGGCTGTCGTCGCCGGCGGCACGACCCGTGTTGCCGGTTCCGCCTGCGCCGGGTGCGAGTCGACCTGCAAGGCCGGCTCGGGACCGTCTGGCACGGCTCTGGCGGTGGCCGCGCCGACGTCGGCTGTGCAGAGCAGCGGTGGGAGCTCTAGCGGCGCTGGCGCTGCTGCGGCATGCGCTGTGGCCCGGTTCGGGCAGTGCGGCGGCACCGGCTACACCGGGTGCTCAAATTGTGCGGTATGTACTCTCTCATTGACGAAGTTTTGACCCTTTCCCTACTATCTTTTGAATACGTCTGACGTCAAATACAGTCTGGCCTCACATGCAAAGCCGTGTCGCCACCGTACTATTCGCAGTGCGCTTAGATGGTGTGAACACGATGGATTGTTTGATTCAGGTCGGGGCGGAAGCCCGGTTTAGTTCTTTGTATTTCAACAGCTCATCAGCGTCGCGTTGTAAAATAAACTTGAAAAAGAAATATGAAAGTTGCAAAAATACAGTCTTCGTTGAGTTGCTTTTCTGTTGTCAAACCCTCTCTGAGGCCGATCACGTGAAGTTTCCGCCTCCGCCAAAAGGTGGGACACCCGCGCCACCTTTTCATTTTCAAAGCTCGCATCGCCAACTCTAAAACGACCTTCTTGTCACGTTCATGTTCGCCCGCCTTCATCCGAGAGTGCAAACCCCGGGCCGCATCTTTTTTTCCACCATGGCCGCCACCAGCTCCGCACCGAACGCACGAACCAAATACCAGCTCACGTTCCTCGTGCCCCCGGCCAACCTCGAGGCGTGCAAGGCGGCCATCTTCGCGGCGGGCGCCGGCTGCTACCCGGGCCAGGGCAACTACACGGAGTGCTGCTGGACGATTGCGCACGGCGGGCTGGGCCAGTTCCGGCCCGGCGACGCGGCGAACCCGCACATTGGGACAGTGGGCGAGCTCGAGACGGTCGAGGAGGCGCGCGTGGAGACGCTGTGCGTCGGCGAGGACGTGGCGCGGCGCGCCGTGGCGGCGCTGAAGGCGTGAGTCGGCCCCGGGTTTTCTGTGTTTTCTGTGCTTTCTGTGTTTTCTGTGTTGCCAGCTACTGACGTATGTAGGGCGCATCCATACGAAGAGCCAGCCTACTCGGTGTTCAAGTTGGAGGATTTTTAACTGGAACGGCTGCCATGGGGTCTCAGATTTGTCACAGTGGCACGCATGAGCTGGCTGGAGTTGAATCTCATTATGGCGCCGCCGCCCACGGCGGTCGGCCTCTGTCTATCGTTGTTGGCTGTCGAAGCTCTAGTCTATCATGATGTATCTCAAAACGTTTTGAAAAGGCACTGGTTTCTGTTGAAGCAATATTCTGCCCGCAGCTTCCCCTATTTACGAGCTCGAAGTGTTTGCGAGGGCAAAATCTTCGCCCTCCTCGAGAATTGTCAGCGCGCCGCCGATCAGGTGAAAGCTGCCGGTGATCAGCACGCGCAGGTCGGTCTGGCCGCCGTCGATCTGGCGCACAAAGTCGACGGCGTCCTCGATGGTGGGCATGGCGACCACCACTTTTGTCTCCGGGTCCAGCTGCTTCCACGTCTCGGCCAGCTCGTTTTGCAGGGACAGGCTCTTGAGCGACGCGGGGTCAACGTTGTTGTTGACAAAGTCTGGAAATTGGAATGTTAGAATCGAAAACAACCAACTTTTTTTTGTTATCCAGTAGAAAGGACGACACTCACCAACTTTCCACGAGTTGTTCTTGTAGGTGACATTGGTGCAGAAGATGGCATACTGGAAGCGCTGGTGGGACGAGGAGTCGCTGGATAGCGTCTTGTGCACGACGCGCAGCAGCTCGACGGCGTCGCGCGTGGATTGCTGGTTGAAGATGAGCACGTTCGGTGGCGGCTCGCTGGTCTTTTTGTTCCTAGGGCATGTGAGACTGTGATCCAAAACAAACACAAAAGCAATGTAAAGCGTGGAGGACTGTGAGCTCACTCTTCTTCGACGGCCCGCCCAAACCACTTGCACGCCACGTCCAGGCTCTGCTGGTTGTGCGCGCCGTCCAGGTACCACCGCTGGCGGCCGGTTACCTTGGTCTCGCAGCGGCCGCGCCAGACGACGTTCTCGAGCCCGTCGACAAACTCGGCAGGCAGGGGGCCGCCCGCCGTCACGTCGCCCAGATCGTCGACGCCCAGCCGGCGCAGCACCGTCGCCGCCAGAGACACGGCCAGCGCCGCGTTCTTCCGCTGGAAGTCCTCGGCGGGTGTGATGCGCGCGCTGGCCAGCTGGGCCGTGTACGTGTCCGGATTGAGCACCGTCAGCGCCGTCGTGCGCTCGGCGGCCCGCGCTCGCAGTACGTCCATCGCGGGTTCCTCCTGCGGGATCGTGAACGCGGGGCTGCCGGCCTTGAGGATGCCCGCTTTGTGCCAGGCGATTTTGTCGATGGTGGCGCCCAGCGCCTCGACGTGGTCGATGCCCAGGGTCGTGATGGCCGTCGCCGCGGGGCGCACAAAGACGTTGGTGGCGTCCAGCTCGCCGCCCACGCCGACCTCGTAGATGGCGGCGTCGACGCCCTCGCGCAGAAAGACGTGGAAGGACAGGAGGGTCAGCATCCGGAAGTACGACGGCTTGATCGCCGGGTCGGCGCCCGCGCGCGACGCGGCGGCCTCGAAGGCGCGCCAGACCTCGAAGAAGTAGCGCGCGAAGAGCTCTTCCGAGATGGGCTCGGAGTTGATGCGGATGCGCTCGCGGACGGCCACGAGGTGAGGGGACGTGTAGAGGCCGATCTTATGCGGCCCGCCCGTGCTGCTGCTGCCGCCGCTGCCGCTGCCCGTCCTCCGCAGGCGGTACCTCTCGAGGATGGAGTTGGTGAAGGCGCACGTCGTGCCCTTGCCCTTGGTCCCCGCCACGTGGACCACGTTCAGGTGGTCCAGGTCCTGCGGCACATAGCCAATGTACCGCAGCCACGTCGTCATCTGCGCGATCGGGTCGGAGGTGTCGAGCGTGATGCCGGCCTTCCTCCGTTCCTCGAGGACCTTGTACCCGGTCTGGGTGGAGTTGAGGAGGGCGATGGCATCCTAGACGATCAGCGTTCTGTGTGGTACGGGCTACAATGGGCTTGTACGCACTGCGTAGGTCGGGGTTGACTCCATGGCAGCGGTCGGTTTGGCCGCAACTGCGGAGTGAACAAGTCGGAACGAGGACGAGAACGACGACGGCGAGAAAAGGCGATGGCGGCAGCAGCGAAGAGCTCCGGCGTAGGAACAGTTCATTCCCTGGTGGCGGTGGGCTGATGAGGAAAAGTGAGGAAAAGAAAACCTAATTAAGCTCGTCGACAAGAAATGCCGCGTGGGCAATCCCTTCTGCGGTCCTGTGCGCGGGCGGGATGCAGTGCGCGGGCCGCCGATGACGCAGCGAGAATGATGGCGCATTCCCATTATCGCGATTGTCAGATTTTCTCCCGTAGTGTGCTTACAGTGGTCCATTTTGGCCGGTGGTAAGCGGCGGCGGGTATGGATAATTGCATATCGGGGCTAGCGACAAGAAGACTTGGAGCGGCCACAAAAGCCGTCTTTGCGTTTATTTTCTACTTCTGTCTCATGCTGTACGCAAAATGCAAAATCATATGTTGATCAAGGATGTATCTTGAATTCTAAGTTTTTTTTGTTCCGCCGCTGATTGTGAAGGACTGGCCCATATTGGTTGCCACAGACCAGGGTCTCATTCATGTCAGTCTTACGGGAGAACGCACGTCGACCGCCGAGATCAGATTGTGGATCTTTTCGATTCTATTTTCTATATACAGTAGTATCTTGTTTCCCAACGACTATCCACTGGCTCCCGCCGATAGGATGCTGTCACTGCCAAACCTGCTACGCCTAGAACCGTTCCACAATGGCGGGCGGCTTGTTGTTCAGGATGGTGTCGATCTCGGCCAAGATCTCGGGCGTCAGCTTCTTGTACACCGCGATGGCCTGGACGTTCTCGTACACCTGCTCTGGTCGGCTGGCGCCCATGATGGCGGAGCTGACGTGCGGGTTGCTCAGCACCCAGGCCAGGGCCAGCACGCTCTGCGACACGCCCAGCGACTCGGCGACGGGCTCCAGCTTGCGGACCTGCGCGATGAGGGCATCGACCGCCTCTTTGCCATGGGACTTCCAGATGCCGGCGATGAACTCGACCTGCGTCTGGGCGAGGCGCGAGCCTTCGGGAATGCCGTCGCGGTACTTGCCGGACAGCAGGCCCAGGCGCAGCGGCGAGAACGTGGTCAGGCCGAGGCCGACCTCGCGGTACAGGTGGGCGAACTCGAGCTCGACCTTCTCGCGCGCGACCATGTTGTACTCGGGCTGCTCCGTGATGGGGCCGATGAGCCCGAGCTTGTCGGCGTAGCGCCAGGCCATGGCGATCTCGTCGGCGTTCCACTCGGAGGTGCCCCAGTACAGGGCCTTGCCCTGGCTGATGACGTGGTTGAAGGCGCGCACGGTCTCCTCCATGGGCGTCTGGCGGTCCGGGCGGTGGGCGTAGACGACGTCGACGTAGTCGAGCTGCAGGCGTGCCAGCGAGTTGTCGAGGCCCTCGATGATGTGCTTGCGCGAGAGGCCGACGTTGTTGGCGCGGACGTCGCCGAACGTGGCGCCCCAGTAGATCTTGGTGGTGATGACGAGGTCGTTGCGCTTCCAGCCGTACTTCTTGATGGCGGCGCCCATGGCTCGCTCGCTCTCGCCGTCCGCGTAGGTCTCGGCGCAGTCGAAGAAGTTGCAGCCGACGTCGTACGCGGCCTTCATGCAGGCGAACGTGCCCTCTAGAGGGGGGTGGATTAGTACGGACGAGGTGGCACATCACGACAACCAGCATCCAGACGGCGTCCCAACTCACCATTGTCAACGTGGCCGCCGTACGTCAGCCAGCCGCCCAGCGACAGCGCAGAGACCTTGAGTCCAGACCGGCCGAGGAACCGGTACTCCATCTCGGGGAGGCCTTCGGGTTTAGACGTCATGATGTCGGGGATTGAGATGAGAAGCAAAGTTGAAATATCAAAGCATCGGTCGACTGCAGACTACTGGGGCCCTGGCTGCCTTTATATACGATGCAGGAGCTGCAGAACGTGGCTCATTCCAAAGCGACCGATGCCGCAGGCTAGGACTGCCGGCTAGCATCGCCGACTAGGCTCGCCGACTCGACTCATCCGGCGGCCCGTCTCCTCTCGTTTTAGCCCTCTCGTGCGGAAATTGGGACTTACAGTTGGTCCGACTGCACGTCCGGTGGGACTGTCCGCGGAATTTCGCACTTAGCCCAGGACCGCCGCGTCAATTCTCTTCCCGTCGAAGCACATGCTCTGGCACGTGATGTCCATTCACATGACTCGTATCACATGACGTCTGTCACATGACGTCTGTCTAAGACCCGGCGCTTGCCAAGCCCGACAGCTTTAGTCTTCGCCCAGGCGCGGTCTTTTTTTAGGAATTAGGTTTTCGTTATTGTCCTTCCCCGTCTTTGTCGATCCTAGTGGCCGCTTCGGCACCGACGGAAAGGGGCGAAGACGGCGCAAATCTGCAAATCGGGCGCGCTGGGGTGCGCTGGGTGCGCTTTTCGTGCCTTCCGGGGGGCTACGAGAACCGTGTCTTCTGGGGGCGCGACGGATCTCTGTGAAAAGGGAGTAAACCCGTCGATTTAACGCCGTTTAAGTCCGGCTTTTACGCCAAAATGCTGCAGACGCGGCTTAAGCGACCGTCACGGCGCCAACACCGACGGTGTTCGTCCATGGGTTTCGAGGTTTTCTGTCAACATTGGCATTTTCGGTCGCGGTCGGCCAATGCCAATGAACACAAATATAAGGCCCAGGAGACGGTTGCCGCTGCCATCTGCTGCTGCTCGATCCAACCGTCTGTCTCGTCAATTGGTTCGGTGCAAGTGTTGGCATTTGCCTGAATTCGGACCACGAACACATACTATATATCCTGCAGCAATATACGGAGGGCCTCCATCAGCCTCTTATTCACGACGGCAATGGCTGCGAGCTCCGAGAAGGTCAATGAGCTGCCGCGCGAGGACGACGGTGCACGTGGCACGTCAGTCGACGAGAGGACAATCGACGCCGTAGACGCCGGCAACGCCCAAGATGCTCGCGTGATCAACGAGGCTCCGGCCGCTGCAGCTGACGACAGTCCCGCGGCGGCAGACAACGACAAGGCACCCGCCGAGCAAGACCCTCCAGCCGCCTCGGGCGCGCCCACCGCCGCGTACTCGGTCTTCTCGCCGGGCATCAAGATTCTACTCGTGCTCATGACCGTGTTCGCCACGCTCTTCTCGCCCTTCTCGTCGTTTGTCTACCTGCCGGCCATCACGCCTATTGCCGAGGCCTACAACCGCTCCATCGCCGACATCGACTTGACGGTTACGTTGTACCAGGTCATGCAGGCCGTCGCCCCCTTATTTTTCGGCGACCTCAGCGACGAGCTCGGCCGCCGCCCTGTCTACATGATAACGTTTGCCATCTACGCGGGTGCCAACATCGGCCTCGCCCTGCAGAACAACTACGCGGCGCTGCTGGTCCTGCGCGCGCTGCAGAGCACAGGCAGCAGCGCAACCGTGGCCATTGGCAGCGCCGTCATGGCCGACTGCACGACGTCCGCCGAGCGCGGCGGCTACATCACGGCCGTGCAGGCGAGCGTCATGTTTGCGCCGGCGCTGGCTCCCGTGCTGGGCGGCATCCTGACGCAGTACCTGGGGTGGCGGTCGACGTTTTGGTTTCTGCTCATTGCAGCGGGTGTCTTCCTGGCCATCTACCTGCCATTCGTTCCCGAGGTACGTCATGGGCGAGTCAATTCAGAGTCGTATTTGAGATGACAGAAAACCAAAAAAAAAGAAAGATCGACATAATGCTAACACGATGACAGTCTGCCCGCAAAGTCGTCGGCGACGGTTCCATCCGACCGCCCACCTACAGCATGTCCATCACCACCGCGCGCCACCTGCGCCGCCTGCAGCGCGAGGACCCCGAGGCCGCTGACGCCCACCGCCACGCACAGGAGGCCGCCCTCGCGAAACATCACCAGCAGAACGGCGGCAAGCGTCGCATCCCGATCCCCAACATCTGGGCGGCCGTGCGCATCATGTTCGAGAAGGACGTCGGCCTGCTGCTGCTCTTCATGTCGCTGTTCGTCATGGCAAACTACGCCATGCTCGTCCCGCTCCAGGCCGTCATCCGCGTTCGCTTCCACTTTAATGATCTGCAGGTCGGCCTCTGCTACATCCCCTTCGCCATCGGCTCCGTCTCTGGCGCTATCGTCGTCGGCCGCCTGCTCAACTGGTACTACGCGCGCGTCGCCCTCAGCATCGGCGTCACGGCCGACCGCAAGCGCGGCGACGACATACGCCGGTTCCCCATCGAGCGCGCCCGCCTCGACCTCATGTGGCCCTGGACCATCCTGGCCGTGGCCATGATCATCGCCTGGGGCTGGGTCGTGACCGCCGACACGAGCCTGGCGGCGCCCCTCGTCGTGCTGTTCTTCGCCGGCGTCGGCATTGCCGGGCCCGTCTCCATCCTGACGACGCTGCTGGTCGACCTGTACCCGCAGAACCCGGGCCGCGTGTCGTCGACGTTCAACCTGACGCGGGCCGCGCTCAGCGCCATCGGCTCGGCCGTCATACAGTACATCATCGACGCGTGGGGGTACGGCTACACGTACCTGTTCATGGGCCTCCTCGTGGCGGCGGCCAGCCCGAGCATCTACATCGTGCGGCGCTGGGGACCCAAGTGGCGCGAGGAGCGGTACCAGCGCTTCGAGCGGGCGAAGGCCAAGAGGGAGGCGGCGCAGTAGACTGGGATAGAAGCGGATAGGATGACACTGTGCTCTGTCTGCACGGGCCAGCCATTGTGGGCTTGTATAACTACGGAGCATGTTTTGGCATCGCAGTGCCGTGGGACGGGCAGTCGGTAATAATACGGTGTTGCTTTACTTCTAGTATAGACGGAAAAGGCTTCGATCAGTGTTTCTTTTGTCTTATTGTTTTAGTATTTGTTGTTCTTTCTTTCGTCTCTTATTGTTCTTCTCTTTCTTTTCTTTTCTTTCTTTTCTTTTCTTTCTTGTAAAGACCATTCTTAGATACCATGCTCAGAAAATGAGATGCACTTACTCCGTTGGGGTGCAGTTTTTACAGCCCAATATGCAACCCGAATCTACTCTTTGAGAATTTCTTTTTTGGGGCGTACCTGTGCTGCCGCTGCCTCTCGTGTGCTGGCACAGTCACGGAGCCTCATTTTAGGCCACCCGATTGCGAAGCTTTAGTCTACTTAGACTTTCCTCTTAGACTCGTTCGGTTAAGGTATTTTCGTCAAAATCACAGTGTGTTTCTTGGTTAGATTTGGCTTAAACATACACAGCCTTCAGTAGTTCTTGGCTGCCTCTCATCATAAAGCTAGTAATACATTCAAGGGCGGCCGTTAAAGGCCAATCATTGGCGCTACACAGCACTCCACAAATATTGGGCTTCTAAGCCGATGTCTTCTACCACAGAGGTGTAGCACGGTAAGCTGGATAGGACAAGGATGAGCCTAATTTTTGCTGCTTTTGATGTCTAGAACACAAAGGAATATACATCATGCTGGCTCGTTTTGTTCGATTTATTGGATTCATTGGATTTATTCTTGCATCTTTGAGGACTAGCACTAAAGACGGAGAGATGTGGCCACCTTCGGCCAACTAGTGACCTGAACATTCTGGGCGACCAGTGTCTTCAGTCCGTCTTTCACTGAGGCTGTCAACACGCCAGGGTCTTCGCGGCATTCTGGGCAGCGTGCACAAGGCTCCAAATGGCATCTATCGGGCAAAAACCGCACATTGCATGCAGGCTCAGCCACTTCACTCTGAGCTTGGGCTGCAAGGATCACATGTAGATATAATTGGCTCCTGAATGAGGCAATTCTCTAAGAAAAGGAAGATCAAGCCCCACAAGGAATCAGAGAGAAGATCAAAGCACAGTCGAAATTCAACCGACTCCTCCACCCTGTACATATTCTGTACCTGTGCTACTTATACGCGTCTTTATCCCTCCTCTGAACAGACACCAGTCTTCTTCTTATTTTCTAATAAATCTATCTTAGACCAGAAATCGTCTCTTTAACTTGAGACCAGCGGCTTTAATATTATCTTTTTGCATTCCTTGGAAAATGCCGCTGAAAGCGCGAACTTCCACGCCCTCTTTTACATGGAAGGCATCGACGCACATACCGGCTGGCAACGATGGCGACGGGCGCATCGGCATTGAATATAAATGAATTATGCATGCTTTCTCAGCGCTCCCGGCATCCACATGCAACAATACACAGTAAACGCATCTTCACCGAGCATCGAGCATCCCACCAGATCGCTTGACTCCGCCATGGCCAGCCATACGCCTACCCTGCTGTCCACCGGCGAGAAGCTGCGTCTCTTCTTCGTCTCCCTCCCGCGGGCCTTCGCCGCCTTCGCCTACGACAACGTCCGCCGCGCGGTCGCCGCCTGGCCGAACCTCAATGGCACAACGCTCAAGCGCAACCTAGCAAACAGCTTGGGGTCCGTCATCGCCGTCGTCAGCCTGCGCGAGCTGCAGTTCCTCCACCGCAGGACCACGGGCGACGTCGTGCGCGCCTACGCCAAGGCCAGCCGCCTCGCTCTGGAGTCGGTACCGCTCACCGACGCGGACACGGACGGCTTTGCGCCCGCCACGCTGCACCTGATCGAGTTGGCCGGCCAGCAGCAGTCGTCCACTTCTGCCGACCATGCTGACCGCCCCATTCTCCTCTACTTCCACGGCGGTGCCTACGTCAGCCCCCTCAGCAGCCCTAGCCCGGCCCGCATCCTGGCCGACCGTATGGGCGCGTGCCAGCTCGCCGTCCTCGAGTACGGCCTGGCCCCGGCCTGCCGTTACCCGACCCAGCTCGCCCAGGCCGTGGCCGCGCTGCGGTACTTGGCCGAGCCCGGCTCGGGCCCTGGCACGGGCGCAGGCTACCACGCGATCGTCGTCTGCGGCGATTCTGCGGGCGCCAACCTCGCCCTGGGCCTGCTCGTCCACCTCCAGACCCCGCATCCGCGCATCCGGCCGCTGCCCTCGCTCGCCGGCAGCACGAGTGCCGCCGGGCAGCGGCAGCCGAACCTCCTCGGCGTGCTGGCCATTTCGCCGCGCACATGCTACGGGGCCGCCACGCGGCCCAGCTACGACACGAACGCGGGCAAGGACATGCTCCGCCGGGAGACGACGGTGCTCACCGCCGGGGGGTGGCGGCCCGCTCTGGGCGACATCTGGGCAGAGCCCGACCTCGCCGACCGGGCCTTCTGGCAGGGGCTGTGCGCGGACCGCGTGCTGCTGACGGCGGGCGGCGACGAGGTCTTCCGGGACGAAATTGTGCACACGGCACAGATGATGGGAGCGGGCGAAGACGAAGAAGGAGACGCGAACAGAGAGGACGGCGGACTGCACAAGCCGGTCGTGCAGCTGGTGGTCTGCCCCGGCGAGACCCACGTGCAGGGCGTGATCGACCTGACTCTGGGCATCGAGGGCGGCATCATGACAGAGGCGCTGCTTACATGGCTGGACCAGATTGGAGAGAATTAGGGGGCGTTCGTGGCGACGGAGATCAATGAGAGGCCATGCGGAGTAATTTGGTAGCCCTGTACGGAGTACTTAATAATACTTGTCGCAGATGCTAGATGCCGCTTTTAGGGCACTCCAGCTCTCTCCAAGAAGATGAAAGATTAGTCATCCGTTTCCCGGGCAGTCGTCTCCACTATTTACATTCTGCCCCGCCATGGGTCGTGCCAGCTGTTGACGATGAGGTCACTAGGCGCATTTCTGGCCACGCCGACGGGCGTTTTGCTGTATTCTCTGTTGCATCTCCTCCCGCGAGCACAACAACCCGCGCCATTCACCCTGCGTGCCAGCGCCGCCGAAATGGCATCGTACGTGTCCTTTGGTCCCATTTGCAGCTCTGTTATGCTCTTGCGCTCCTGCTCACGTCCACTAACGGCCCCAGCCAAACAACCAACCAGCTCTTGATCCCCTTCCGGAAGTCGACGCACCTCTCCCTCGCCACCGCCATCCGCCAGTATGTCACCGAGAAGTACGGCCAGCACCCGGACACGTTCCGTGACGACATGGACGTCATCGACACGCTGCGTCGCGACGCTGTGAACGTGCGCGAGGCCCACCCCAGCGGCATCAAGAAGCTGCAGGCCTACGCGGGCCAGCTGGCCTGGATCGGCGGCAAGTTCCCCGTCGAGATCGGCGCCGAGTTCACCTGGTACCCGGCCCTTGGCTACAACGTCGACCGCCCCATCGTGCAGAACAACCTCAAGTACGAGCGCGCCAACATCCTCTACAACCTAGCCGCGCTCTACGGCCAGCTGGCCGTCGGCACCAGCCACGCCGACGTCGACGGGCTCAAGACGGCCGCCAGCTACTTCGTGCAGGCCGCCGGCGTGCTCGCGTACCTACGTGACACGTTTCTGGTGGACCCGGACATCGCCGGAAGCCTGCCCGAGGACCTCGATGCGGCCACGCTTGACTGCCTCGAGCAGCTCATGCTCGCGCAGGCCCAGGAGTGCTTCTGGATGCGCGCTGTCTCGGAGCGCTACAAGGACGCTACCATCGCCAAGCTGGCCGCACGCCTCTCGGACCTCTACAACGCTGCCGGCGAGGCCGCCATGAAGAGCGACGCCGTCAGCCGCGCCTGGATCCACCACATCAGCGCCAAGCACCACCACTTTGCCGCTGCCGCCCAGTACCGCGCGTCGCTCGACTGCCTCGAGAAGCGCCGCTACGGCGAGGAGATCGCGCGCCTGCAGGACGCGCTGATGTGCGTCGCCGAGGGCCTCAAGGAGAGCCGCGGCGGCTACCTCAGCAAGACCGTCGTGGAGGACCTCAACGGGCTCAAGCGCCGAATCGAGGACGATCTCAAGCGCGCCGAGCGGGACAACGATGTGATCTATCTGAGTGCGCCCTCTCATCCCCCTCCGCTTTGGTTGTGTCTCTATTTTATCGCTGCCTCTGAACTAACCACACCTCCCAGACGTCGTTCCGCCAAAATCGGAACTCAAGATCCTCGACCGCGCCAACATGGCTACGCCCCGCATCCCGCCCCAGGTCGAGAAGCCCTTAGACTACCTCGGCGAAGGTGCCGAGTTCGGCCCGGCGCTCTTCTCCAAACTCGTCCCTTTTGCCGTCCATCTGGCCGTGTCCGTCTACGAGGAGCGGCGCGACCGCCTCGTCAACCAGAACATCATCCACGACCTCGAAGTGCTCACCGAGCAGCTGCACAGCACGCTTCTCGAGCTGAACCTGCCGGGCTCCCTCCAGGCCATAGAGCGGCCGCTTGGCCTGCCGGGCTCGCTCGTGCAGCACG
The DNA here is from genome assembly GCA_021396205.1 of Sporothrix brunneoviolacea. NCBI lineage: Eukaryota > Fungi > Ascomycota > Sordariomycetes > Ophiostomatales > Ophiostomataceae > Sporothrix > Sporothrix brunneoviolacea. The sequence continues at coordinate 74,121 of WNYD01000084.1, forward strand.
CCGAGGAGATGCGCTACGCCGACGCCGTCAACCGCGCCAAGCGCAGCTTTGCCGACATCGACAAGCTGCGCGCGGGCGACCGCGCGACGTTCGACGAGGGCAAGGCCCTGCTGGCCGCCGAGAGCGACGAGGACGCCCAGCTGCGGCGCAAGTACGGCACGGCGCGCTGGGCGCGCGCCGAGGGCCAGGCCGACGCGGATGGCGGCGGCCAGAAGCTGTGGACAAACGCGGACGAGATCGAGGGCTACTTCGCGTCGAGCGGCTCCAGCGACGGCGTCGTGCGCGACATGTTCACGTCCATCGAGGCCATGCTGACCCTGCTGGCGGGGCCGGACCGCGCGCTCATGGACTTCGTGCCCAACAGCCGCAAGATGGAGCTGCCCGAGCCGGTCAAGCCGTCGCTGGGCCGGCTGCGGAGCGCCTACAACGACGTGCTGCGGCTCGAGTCGCGCCGGCGGAAGCGCGTCGAGACGCTGCGGGAGAAGGCCCGCGCGGACGACATCAAGCCCGACATCATGAAGGAGACGGCGCGCCTCGAGCGCGCGTACCCCAACACGCCCATCGTGGCGTCACACTTTGACGGTTTCTTCGCCGGCCGGCTGCGCGACCTCTACGACGACGACCAGGCGCTCGTCGACAAGGAGAAGGCCGACCAGGAGAAGGCGCTCGACGACGTCGGGCGCGCCAACCGCGAGTTCGTCGCGCAGAAGAAGAGCGCGGGCACGGACCGCGGCGGGCGCGAGCGCGAGGCGGCGCTGCAGCAGCTGGACAACGCGCACTACAAGTACAAGGAGATCGTGCGCAACGTCGAGGTGGGCCGCAAGTTCTACAACGACCTGAGCAAGATCGTGGGCTCGTTCCGGGACCAGTGCCGGACGTGGGTGCAGCAGCGGCGCAGCGAAGCCCAGGCTCTCGAAGAGTGCGTGCCCCCCTTCCTCTTTTCTTCTTCTTTTTCTTTTTCGAATTGTCCACTAACAAACCAGGGAACTGTCGATGCCCGTTCTGTCCTCGCTGTCGCTGGGCCAAAGACACGCCGTTGCGTCACCGGCCGCATCTGCACAAGCGCCACAAGCTCCACAAGCACAGCAAAACTCGTACTTCCAGCCGGCATACCAAGAACAACAGCAACAACAACAACAGCTGCAGTATCAGCCACAGCCGCAGTCACCAGCCGTCCAGGCGTGGGCGGGCGGCGGACCGCCTCAGCAGCCGACGCCGATTCCCGTCTCCCATCAGCAGCAGCAGCAGCAGCAGCAACACCAGATGTGGACACCCGACGTGGGCATCCGCTTCGGGGCATCGCCGGCGCCGGGGACGCCACAGCCGAGCGGAGGCGGAAGCGGTGCGGCCGGTGCTGCTGGTGCGGCCGGCAACAACCCGTCGAGCACGTGGAATCCAACCTCGGGCATTCGGTTCGGATAGAGTGGGTCGGAGAGAGGCTCGTGTGTTTTAGGCTTCTTGCTGTACATATTTGCTTTTGCTAGAAGAGCAATTCCCCTGGTATCTCTTGTTAATAGATAAAACGTAGCATCTCCAGCAGATTCATTACACCGTTTCGTATTTCCCGCTATCCATATCTCTTCCACAGCCAACTTTGCGTTGTCCGTAGAATCATTTTCAAACCCGATGCGAGCGCCTAATTGCGCCCGGGCGAGACGCTGCGATCCTTTCGAGGATCAGCAGCGGCCAACCGGTCCATGGTCCGTAGAAGCATTCTCTGCTGGCGAACGCTTTTTTGACGTCCACGGCCAACCCCTTTTTGTTCTTGATCGCCGCGATATTGCCGCCTAATTTGGCCTCGGTGTTCGGGCAAAATGGACATCCTTTCTTTTGCTGCAAATCAGGAGTTCAACCACAACCGCGGTTTGTTCAGTTCGGGCACTACCATTCCACTCGTTTTCCTTTTATTTTGCAGTCGTGTTCTTTCGCTGTTCTCTCTGTCTACTATTAGCACTGCTTCCCCTTGAATGACGCAACTATGTACAAACGTGAAAAAAAGAAGCGGCCATTCGTCCTCTTCGCAGTCGTCTTGACCAGCAAAGCAGCATCTTCGTCCCAAGGCAACGGCTGGCTCGCTTCCGGAAAGGACGTTATTTTGTCACTCCCAACAACGTGGGGCGGCAATTAAACGAGAAGAAGAAAAAGGTGTGCCTCTTCATTTGTAGCTTCAGGCCGCCCTGTCAGGCCCGGCCTTCCCTCTCTCCCTCTCTCTCCCTTGCCGTCTCGCCCGCCGGACATCCCCAACGGCACTATTCCAGGTCCATGTTTCCGCCGCACAATGCACCCACAATCCTGGACAGAATCGACTGACAGGAAAAGCCGGAGATTTTTTGCGCGAGAGGAAGACAAAGAAAGAGAGAATGTGGGGTCATCGTTGACAGCTGGTGGTACAAAGGCGCACAGCGCACCGATCCGAGACAAAAGCCACCACAAGCCAAACACGTGGAGGTGACTTTCTTTTTCGTCCGTTCTGGCGTGCTACAGAGATTGATCATCTCGCAGGACGGTGGCTGGATTGCATCCCTGAATTGGATAAACATATGCTAAGAATAAAACAGCAGCAAGTTCACCGCCTGTCAGCAAGATCATGCCTCGACATGCTGGGCAGTCGCAGGTAAACTAGAACAGAGAAGAGCGAGGCTCCAACATACGGCCAAATGCCAAATGGAGCAAAGGCATAGTTCTTTTTGGGGGGGCTTCGGCATGCCGAGGCCGCAGTGGAGTGAGCATTCCTTCACTGGCCTTGGACGCCGCCCGCCCCCATCTTCATCCAAATGCGGCAAACCAGGTCCCTCGACGTTGGGCGTGCTGCATTGCTCTTCTCTGCTCCAGCGGAGCTCCAACAACCCCCCGGCGGGCCAATTAAAGCGGCGAGAAAACAAGAGGCGAGGTCAGAAAAGATGACGACAAAACGGCGCGCTCTTATGCTTGAGAACGAGACAACCCCTGCTCGCAGACAATAGGCTGAAATGGCCAGGCGAGCGCCCAAAACTCGTTTGCGGGCCAACGAGCATCGACCGTGCTGCCAGCCGAGAGGCCCAACAGGCCCAGGCCAATGAGGAAAAAGAAAAACGGACAAAGGAGCGAATGGCGTTGATCACCGAGGAGGAGCATGGGTTCCCCCCTTGCATTCTGCTGTTGGCCAGAGCGTGCCGGGGAGCAGAGGCGGTTTGTTCGGGCAACGTTGTTAAGCTGAACATAGTTCAAGTGCAACGAACTGAGAACAGCAAAAATAGCAATGAAAACTAACGTCCTTCGACAGAAGGGGTCATATTTTTCAGCTGTTTTATCCCTCTCTCACTAGTACATGCTGTCCTGCGGAAAGTCCGGCAAAACAGGGGGCCAAGAAGACATGCGTATGAGGCGCAATACGGGCTTTGTTTTATCGTCGTGTCTAGTTAACGAGCTTTGCTCTTTACTGTTTTTACCCCTTCTTTTTCATTACTTCCATTTCCGGTCAGCCAACGCCGAACCGCAAACCAGGGTAAGCATTGCACGGCACGTCCAGACCGACGAGTATTGATCGAACTGTGGTAACAGCCTTTTCATATACCATGGGGTGACAATGGGTCCATTTTGTAGAATGTCAGTTTAGTCTATCTATTCTTTGGGGTAGAGAATTTGCTGAAGAATAATGGGAGACTGAGGACAGCCACTGCAAAAGCTGTGTTGGCGATGGCATGATGTTTTCTTATTTTCTTTCCCTTCTGGCGTACGGCCTTTTGAACAGAACAAGCATAAACAAGCTCACCCCGGATGTCACTTCTTTCCCTTTCCATCGCCCTCCACCGAGCCTACGCATGTTCCCTCTTTTTTACCCAGGCATTGTGGCCTAACTATTTAGGTATGTCCGTAGGGAAAGGCCGATATTGAACAGCAGACGGATCGAGCTGGTGTTTTGTATATTGTGCTATATGTTCCGCACATATGGAGTTTTTTTTCTCCCCCCTGTTCTGTGAACACTGCTCGCTTCCTCCTCTGCATTTAATTCCCCCGACGGACAAGCATGCTTCCCATTCTCCTGGGTTTTGTATAAACCTCTTTCCCTTCCCTTTGGTACAGTACTTTACGAGGGCATTCTGGGTTCTCTTGGCCAGTCTCTCCCGTTTCTTTTCTTCTTCTTTATTTCTGTCCCCCTTTTTTTGTATTTTTTTTCGTTGTCTCCCTTGCCGCTCTTGACTTCAAGAGGCTTTCCATTGTTTACCCAGATCGGGACGAGCATCCCTGCTTCCCACGTCCAAATAGCGCAACAATGGAGACCGTCACGCTGGTCCTCCTGTACCTGGCCGTGCCCAGCCTCATCTACACCGCGGTCCAGCAGCTCCTGTCCTGGAGTAAGAAAGGTGATGGGGCCAAGGCCAAGTTCCCGGGCCCTAAGCAGTACCCCATCGTTGGCCGCATCCACGATCTACCCCGGTTCTCCATGTGGCTCAAGTTCAAGGAGTGGGCCGACGAGCACGGTCCCATCTACCAGACGCGTGCCGTGGACCAGACGTTTGTGATCATTTCGGACGAGAAGATCGCCGAGGAGCTGCTGGTCAAGCGTGGCCACATCTACTCGGGGCGGCCTCAGATCCGCTCGCTCTTCCGCCACAAGGAGGGCCCGGCCTACTCGGCCCTGATGGATCGCCATGGTAAGTTTCCCCTTGTTTTCATGAAATCGGTAGTCATGGCCAGCAGAGTGCTAACAATTATCCCAGACATCTGGCAGCGCCAGCGCAAGTGGGTGCATGCCGCCATGGCCGAAGCCCACAAGCACCACTTCTACGGACACATCGAGTCCGAGTCCCACCGCCTGCTAGCCATGCTCGTCCTCGACCCGGCCCGCTTCCTCGACTACACCCGCGAGTTCTGCGGCCGCGTCATGGCGCGCCTCGCCTGGGACGACGCCACCCAGGGCCGCGCCAACGGCGACAGTGCCGACACCACGCTGCACTGCATGTCCGTTTCCGGCCCCATCACCAACACCATGACGCCGCTGTGGCACATCCCGTTCTTCGCCAACCCCTGGAAGCAGTTCGAGGTCAAGCGCGAGAGCGAGCAGCGCGCCTGGTGGCTCAACAACTTCTACCTGGCCAAGTCCCGGTACCTCAAGGGCGAGCTGCCCTCGGACACGTGGGGATACCGGTACTTTGAGCAGCTCCAGGCCGAGGGCAACGTGGCGCTGGAGCAGGACCACGACCAGGAGGTGTTTGCCAGCTGCATGATCGGCTTCATGAACCTCGTCGGCGTCGTGACCATCTCGGGCCCGCTCAAGTTCTTCCAGATGGCCATGGCGCTGCACCCGGAGTGGCAGCGCAAGGCACAGGCCGAGGTCGACCGCGTGTGCGGCGACCGCATGCCGACGATGGCCGACTTCCCCAACCTGCCGACGGTGCGCGCGTGCCTCAAGGAGACGCTGCGCTGGCGGTCGGGCGTGCCGCTGGGCGTGCCGCACCAGGCCGAGCGCGACGACGTCTTCCGCGGCGTCGAGATCAAGAAGAACACCATCGTCCTGGCCTGCGAGTGGTCCATCAACCGCGTCCCGTCCAAGTACCCGGACCCCGAGAACTTCCACCCCGAGCGCTTCCTGGAGCCCGGCTGGCCCACGTACATGGAGCCCCTGACCAAGTACCCCAACTTCCGCGACGGCGCCTCCATGCACACGTTCGGCTGGGGCCGCCGCACGTGCCTGGGCAAGGACATTGTCGACGACGAGATGTTCGTCTGCGGTGCCGCCATGTGCTGGGGCCTCGACCTGGCCGAGAAGACCTGCCCCCTCACCGGCAAGCCCGTGCCTATCGACACGCAGGCCACCAACTCGCACGTCATCCTGGAGCCGAGCCCGTTCCAGATCAGCATCCAGCCGCGGTCGCCGCAGCGCGCGCAGCAGATCCTAGATAGCTATGCGGCGGTGCGGGACCAGGTTCGCGTCGAGATCTGAGGCTGCCCGAGAGGCGAGTCGTCGAAGGGCCGAGGGCATAGGAGAGGTATCTACATCGAGATGGACGTCCGCGTGTGCAAGTCGAGACTGAAAAGATGTTGCTGTCCGTCGAGTCGTCCTGTCATGAGAGCTGGTTAATTGGGGCTTGGGTTTTTGTCAACGGCCTTGTATCTTCTTTTGATTTTTTTGCCCGTTCTTTTGTTGTTGTCTTTTTGTTGGTTACTGTATTCCCCATTTCTTCTTTCATCTCTTCCGTCATTTCCACCCTTTTCACCATTTCCATACTGTATCCCCTCCATTTTTGTCCCATAAAGAAGTGTGTTGCTTGTGTTTAGATCCATCGCAAATAAGAGCATATCGCCAAGCTATTAACTACGAGTAAGGAAAGGCAAAATTGTCTGCACAGTATGAAATAAACTGAAATAAACTGGCCCATTTGAGCATCACTCTCATCCTGCCGTCGTTTTTGCTCCGATGACGGCCGAGTGTACGTAAAAGTACGAGAACTGTGGGAGCAGGGGATCCTTTGCAGAGTTATCAGATGGTGTAATCTTGATCCAAGATAATCTCGTTTGCGCAGAGTACGAGTATTCCAAAGCAGAACAGCCAGAGAAGACAGATTTTTGGAGTCGATGTCTCGGAGTATTACGACGTAAGCTGCAAGCCCCCCCACACGCACAAGCCTAGAGGCGTCCAAAAATCAAAAGCCGTTGGCCCCATGCAAGGGTGGGCGTCATCGCTTCCCCTTCTGCAGCGGCTTGGCGTACAGGGTTCGCGCGATTGTTTCCTAATTCGGTTTGGCCTATCTGATGGCGTTTTCCCCTTTTTTCTGGTTTTCTGTTTCTTGGGGCCCCCATCTACAAAGGGAAACTAGTCTTCCGCGCGGCATCGCGGCATCGCGGCATGCTCCGGAGGCTTCTCTTTTTCTCCTGCTTTTTTTTTCTTTCTTTGCAGCAGCTGTGGGCCACCGACGACTGGCCGTCGACGACTGTCAAAGAAAGGGCCCGCAAAGAGCCGATAATCTAACGCAGGATGATCACCCGATATCAATCAGCTCGAGGCGAGGCCTTGGCGAAAACGACACCACAGGAGCTATACTCGCTGTGGAAAGAATCGAGCGATAGAGCGGCATCTGTGGAGAATCGCGTATGCCGTAGAACCGTACGCATCCGAGCACAATCTCAGAAACGACCATCACAGCATCCTGGGTTTTTTTTTTTGCTCGTTCTTCACTGATTTAGCAAGTTTGTAAAAAAGTAAGACAACAGAAGCCCCAGTCTCATGCATGGTTTCTGAACCAAAATACAATCATGTATATTTTATTAAATTATAGCATCTATGCGCTCAGCCTGTGAGTTACCAGCTGTCTCAACATATCCACACCGTCTCGCAGATCAAGTTTCAGAAAACGTAATGCCAGTAGTGGCGCTCTATTTTGTTTTCTCGTTCCAAAGCCTTAGTTCTCCACTTGCTGGCGCATCGATATCGGCGCTGGCGTCTCGGCGTCCTCGTCGTCCGAAAAGTTCTGCTTGTCTGGCAGCCTCTTGTCCGCCAGGAAGAAGGCCAGGATCACGTCAAAGGCGGCAATGATGATGGCGCCGATCAGCAAGCTGTGCATGTTGGACGACCACGCCTTAATGATGCCCGAGCGGATGGCAGAGCCTAGCGGGAACGTGATCGCGGCCACGGCGCCCTCGGCATAGATGGTCTCGATGACGGTGGCGTTGGCAAGGCCGCTGAGGTTCGTCTGCAGCTCGCCGCGCAGCTGCTTCTGCACGGCGCCCACGACGGCGCTGCCAATGGAGGAGCCCACCTCGAGCACCAGCAGGTAGAAGCCCGTGACGATGGCCACCTCGTCGTGCGAGACGGACGCCTGCGCCACGACGAGCGTGCTGGCCGTCATGAAGCCGCCGCCGACGCCCTGGATGACCTGGGGGATGACGGCCTGTACGGTGGTGCTGTCGGCGGTGCGGTAGCGGATCATGAGCCCCAGGCCGACGAAGCGGACGACGGCGCCCGAGAACGTGACCCACTTGTACCGGCCGGTCAGCGTGCAGATGTAGCCGGCGACAATGTTGAAGACGACGAGGCACAGGCTCTGCGTGTACATAAAGTAGGTGGCGTTGGTCACGCTCCAGCCGAACATGATGCGGCTCCACTGGTAGACGGGCGTCAGGGTCAGCCCGTAGCTGAACTGGTCGACGAAGACAATGGCAGATGGAATGAGCACGTTGGCGTCGCGCCCGATCTTGCGGATGTTGACCATGGGATGCGACACGCGCAGCTCGACGATCGGGAACAGGATCAAGAACACGCCGCCGAGCACAAACATGGCGATGATGTAGCCCGTCCGGAACCCGTGGGGCGCGGCGCTGGCAATCGTCAGGGGCAGTAGCACGAACAGGAAGCCGGCGGAGATGAGGAACAGGCCGATGATGTCGATCTCGCGGCCGAACGTGACGAGCGCTTTCGCGACGCTCATGCCGCGGTACGGGTACGGCGCCAGGCGGCCGGCCTTGTAGGCGCGCCACTGCTGGCGCGCCAGCACGATGACGACGGGCATGGTCACGAGCGGGTTGATGATGGAGAACATGCCCACACCCCAGCGCCAGTGGTCCGGCACGAGGGCGCCCGTGATCTTGCTGGAGACGCCAAAGTTGATGATAAAGTGCACCGTCAAGAGGCTGCCGATGGTCGGGCGCCACCGCGCACTGACGAGGTCGGCCAGCACCAGGTCTTGGCACAGCGAGATGCCCGTGCTGCCGATGGCGAAGAAGACGATGCCCGCGCCGAGGTCCTTGATGGACTGCGAGGCAGCCATGATGATGACGCCGACGGTGAAGAGCAGGATGGCCACGCTGTAGCCGGCGGCGCGGCCGAACAGGTCGGCAAAGCGCGCCCAAAAGGGCTTCAGCACGCCAAGCAGCATGCTCTGGATGACGGCGAGCGTCGTGTACTGCGTGATGCCCTTGAACTGCGAGGCGGCCTGCTGCAGGTAGACGGACATGGTGAAGTTGTCGAGGCCGTTGGCGTAGGCGATGAGGGCGACGCTGGGTGGTCAGCATGGACGACAGAAACGAGCCAGGGAAACGCACGAAGAGAAGAGCACTCACCCAGCCCAGAGAATATACTTCTCAGCCTTCGGAATCTCGACGAGCGTCTTGGGCGGCGCGGCGACCGCATCGTCGGTGACGACGGCCGCGGTCTCGTCCTTGACATCCTTGAAGCTGCTCTTGCTCCCATTGGGAGGCGACGCCGGAGCGGTCTCACTCATCGTGGACGGCGGGGGCGGAGTGCCGACGATTGATTCAGCCCTACGTCAAATGTAGATATGTAGAGGGGCAGGGGGGGTCCAAAGATCAGCGTCTTCACAAGCAGGAATGCTCCAAAGGACACAAGAGAAACTTAAGACGAAGAGGAGAAGGTGGGAAGACGGACAGACTCAAGGACCCGACGAGATGGCACTGGGCTGGCGAAGTGTTAAATACAATGAGAGGAGAGCACGGCACATCTCGGTTTCTCTTCTGTCTTTTTTTTTTCCCGTCGTCATCCCCGTCTTAGACTCGGACCACACACCCAAGAACGTGGTCTGGACTCCACAGCCAAAGCGCACCTAGCCAATATGCCCAAGAGCTCTCGTCCTTCCGGCACATTTTATTGGGGTCGTGTAGCCGTGCAGCTACCCGAAAGGAGGTGGGCACGAAGAAAAAGACCCCGAAAAAGAGACCCGAAAAGAAAAACGAAGACGAGAAAAAAAGGGGGGCAGGCCCCCTAACCAAATCCGTGTAAGACCCCTGTATAGATCCATTTTATCAGATTATCAGATACCCCGTTGCTGATCCGATAGCGGACCCCGTTCCCACGAGCTGTCTGTCCTGCAACGTCTCCGGCCAACATCGCATACTGTGTGCCTTGTTCAGCTTAGTGTGGTGGGAAGCTGCCTCTGCCAGGCCGTTCGTTTTTATGCTTACCCGTATGACCCCATTAGACTGGTCCACGCCGCGGAATCCTCCCCGCTTCGTATACGACAACTTGCAGAGTAGAGACGTGGGTTCACGCGGGTTTAGACTAATACGACTAAGACGAGTTTCTGTGTGTCATTTCAGAGTCGCGGAGGAACATTTGTGCGCGCTGCCCACAAGCTTAAGCTACTTCATCCGTCATCTCTGCCTGCCGGGTTCCTGCATTCCTACTCCGGTCTCGTCTCCGGAGCGCGGTGATAAAAGCGCGCCGTGTCTTCTTCCCGACGTCAAGACTGTTTCGGCTGAACTCTGCTCCTCTGCTCGCCGAGTTCTGTGCTCTCACGCTCCTAAATTTCCTTCGCCCTCTCGCCCGCCATGTCTTCCACCGTTGTCACCGTCGACGACACCGTGGCCGCCGCCAAGACCGCCGCTGCCGACCCCACGCCGCTGCCCGCCATCAACACCCTCGGCGACACCCCGCAGCACATCCGCGACCTGCTCGCGCGCCTGCACGCGCTGTCCCTCGACCAGGAGAACAACGTCACCCCGGCGTCCTTCCAGGGCGTCCCCTTTGACGTCTTCATGCAGGACAAGTTCATCGCCCTCGAGGAGGACAAGTGCCACTTTGTCTACAGCATCCTGCGCGCCATCGGCGCCACGACCATCGTCGAGGCCGGCACCTCGTACGGCGTCAGCACCATTTACCTAGCCCTGGCAGCCGCCGCCAACGCGGCCTCCGCTGGCAGCAAGGCCAAAGCTGCCCGTGTCATTGCCACCGAGCACGAGCCTACTAAGGCCACCAAGGCGCGCGAGTACTGGAACGAGTGCGGCCCCGCCGTCAGCGACATTATTGAGCTGCGCGAGGGCGACTTGCGCGAAACGCTCAAGACGGACCTGGAGGATGTGGATCTCTTGCTCCTAGACAGTATGTTTGAAACCTCTTCGTATAAGCCCGCCAGCACCTGCTAACCAATCAGTCTGGACGCCCATGGCATTGCCCACGCTCCAGGTCGTCCAGCCCAAGCTGCGCCGCGGTGCCGTCGTGCTGACAGATAACACCTCGTCCGCCGCCAAGTCGTACCGGGATCTCCTGACGTATCTGCGCGATCCCAAGAACGGCTTCGTCAACGTGGTCCTCCCGTACAAGGGCGGCCTCGAGATGAGCATCTACCAGCCTGCGAACTAGAGCTGTAGAAACCAAATAGGCAATGAGTACTAATAGACTACTTTTGCCCCTTTTTCTACGCCCGTTTCCAGAATGCAGTAGCATAGGCTCCTGTTGTCGAAGGCGGGGCCCCTCAGCTATTAATTCAATGCGGTATTACTATGATGACACGAGAATGATCTCGATCCAGAATGTCCCATTCCCATTCAAAATACCGTTATAAATCCATATAAGCTCAAAGATAATTATACGATAGATGCTTTCTGTCTTAACTAGGCTTGCTAGACGTGTTTATTCTGATCTCTGCCTACTCTGTTTTGTAACTCTTCAGGCTATGTCCTCGTCTACAACCTGATCCCTACCTACCGCCCTGCAAGACTATCATAGTTAATATACTCTTTCTGCCCACCTACCTGACCGTCAAGCTGCCCGCCGTTACACTTTAGAAAGATATTGACCGTTGTTTAAACGAAATGAAGTAAAAATAAGAATATGATTGAGAATATGAATAGCAATAATAAAACCGTATACTAAAACCCCTCACATGCATTTTCAACGTTTTACTTGGACATCTCCATCTGCCCTCGAACTCCTCCCGTCTACCAATCGGGCAGCTCACAGACTCCCGAGCCATACAACTCTTTAGGTGTTTTGCTAGCGACAGCGGCAGTGTGGACTTTGTGTCTCTCGGCTGCCTGCTTCGGTCGCCTCCGCCGAATTCGCAGAAAGGCGGCACCCGCAACAATGGTCGCGTCCCTGACCGACCCGTCGGCGATGCCGGCATAGACACCGGCGGACGTGGCTGCGGACCTTGCTGTTTCTGTCTTGGCTGGCGGATGTGGGTGTGGATGTGAGTTTGGACCTAAAGGTGGAAAGCGCGTCCAGGGATGATGCCGTGCTGGGCGCAAAGGAAAAGCAGTTGACGGGGATTGCAGGTCATCACCACGGTGGTGGTGGATTGGCCCGCCAGACCCCGGGAAGTGACATGGACAAACTCCTGACCGCACGTGACGGTGGAGATGCATGTGGAGGGGAAGACATTAGTGACGTTCGCTTGGGGAACAAGGAGGGAGTATTGTCTGCGGGGGTTAGTCACGTCTGCGTTTTTGTTTGGAGGGCAAAAGAGATTTAGAAAGAGAAGTGGAAAACATAAGATGGACAAAAGGTCTGATGCAGAGAGCTGGCGACGACCGTCGCCTGGAGGGTTGAGTAGACTTCGGGGCACTAGAAGCTCGGTCCCAACGCCGTGTAGATGCTCGGCGAGTTTTGGGACCACCAGGCCGAGACATGTGACGGGTGTGCCTAGTAATAGGTTGGTCGGTGGCCCGGCCGGTGGCCCGACACCCTCTAATATCTGGGCGGCTAAAATTCCGGCGCTGCCTGTACGAAGCGCTAACTGATCCACTGCCGGTGCTGTCTGCATCGCCCCCAACCCTACCCCTTTTTAATTTTTTTCTGTTTCATCAGGGACGGCCCGTTGCGTCTGCATAAGTTCTCGCTGGCCAACGAGTGACTTGCAAGAAACGATCTCAAAAGATACGACGTACCTTACAAGGGCGAGCGCGGCTACAGCAGTCTAATTACCAAAAAAAGAAATCAATTATGATTGGCTGACTCTCTCGCCTCACTGTAAAGGATGGCGCCAGCCTCGGACCGACAACGAATTAACAAGGCAAGCAAAGACTCAAAGAAAAACTACAATGACATTACGGTCAAAGCCTTTAAAGACCTTTAAATTGCTCGAAGTGTGGTAGAATGGCAAGGGATAATGCCTGTGACTTTTTTTTGAAATAAAAATGAAGAGTGAGCGACAGAGAGTGGTGCAAAGGCGATTTCTTCCTAAACGGGATCTTGGAGGTTCCATCAAGTGCCATAGTTATTGGCACCCTGCTCAGGTACTACACCCACACGCTTGTCGAGCACAGCCTGACTACTGCCTCCTGCCGCCGCCTTTGGTTGTTTTCTTTCTTCTCCCCCTGTCGTCGCCTTTGTCGTGTTCCTTTTTTTCCTTTGCCGCGCGCCATTCCGGTCAAAGCGTAGCGACCCAGCCGGCCTGGTGTTTTCTTTGTCTTCCGGGCGGATACAACCGCTCTCGTAGTGATTTCCTCTTGTAAAAGGAGAAGGAAGTCCTTTGAACTCCTTGTTCTCAACTCCTTGTTCTTTTCCTGACCCTCATCCACGCGGTTTCGGGGCTTTATTAAACTCCTTTCCCTCCTCCAAATTCACGCAGGCATCTAAGACGTAGCACTGCCGCTGTCGCTTTTAGCACGATCGATCCCATAACATCGACAACAACATCGACAAAATATCGACGACTGCCAAAATGATCTTCGCCGGCCACATTGCTGCGCTGCCGTTCACTGTCACTGACCATGTTTCCTACACGTCTTTGGCGACGGACAAAACAACACCAACCCCTACATTTCTGGCTCTGCCCGAGAAATTATGGCGGCGGTCCCGCTTCACGCGGCTGCTAGTCTACACGGCCTTCGGGCTGTCCTTGCTCGGGGCCGTGTCAGTCTACTCGAGCGGCCGCGGCCTGCTGCCGGCCGTGCTTTCGCAGCCCTCGCGCAGCCGGGTGTCCAAAGAAGAGTACATAGATGCGGTCTTGGGCAATCCGGTCGAGGGCTTGCTGGACCCGGAGCCCATCCGCCAGAAATGCAAAGAGACGCAGTTCCAGGAAGGGCTAGCATGGCACTGCGACACAGTCGTGGGCGGCATTGGGAATGTGGGCAACATGTGGTTGAACTGCGTGCGTTATGCGATGGAAGCAGGAGGTTTGTTGTCTCTTTTTCCTCTTTTCTCTCATTTGTTTCTTATCTCTCTTTTAAAAGCTAACTCCCTCCCTCCCTTAAGCCACGACCATCATCCTCCCCAGTCTCGGCGCCCGTGCCGACAACCTTATCGATCTCGGCAGTAAGGAGCACTCCGTCGACCTGTCGTACCTCTTTGACGTTGACTACTTTCTTGAGTCCTGGAGCCGGGTCTGCCCGCAAATGCGCGCCGTCGTCTCGGACACTGAGGTCCCCAGCCTGCCGCCGCCGACGTCCGACAGGTCACCGCACCTAGCCCCGGCTCGCGTCAAGTCATTTCCCATGCGCAAGTACCTGGTCGTCGACCCGACTGGCTGGCGCGAGGCCTTTGACGCCTGGCTGGCCAGTAAAGCTTCGAACATGTCGGTCGACGCCCCCGTTCGTGTGCGGCAGGAGATGGTGCTAGCGCAGTGGAACCGTGACGCTGCGTCTAACTCGCCCGCCTTTGGCAACGCCTTTCCGCGGCTGTTCCGCTACCCCATGGTGACACGGCGGTTGGCAGCCTCGGTGCTGTGGAGTCTCGAACAGAAGATGGGGCGTCCGGTTGTGGCCGATAGTATTCTTCTACCGGGGGCATCTCTTCTTTCGCCTTCTCAAGCCAACCACCTTGGCCCCGGCCGTCTCGCTCCTGACGCGTTCATGGGCGTCCACATGCGTGTCGCCGCCGATGCCGCCAAGGTCGGCTGGGCCGGCTACGAGGCTCAGGCTCCCTTTTTCATCGCCGAGACCAAGAGCCGCAACCAGTCGACCATCTACCTTGCGACCGGTTCTAAAGAGCACAGCGAACGCTTCCGCCAGGACGCAGCAGCCGCTGGCCTGCGGGTGTTCACCAAGGAGGACCTGCTGAACGAAGCAGAGCGCGCGATCTTCCAGACGCTAACGTGGGACCAACAGGCGCTCGTCGACTTTGACGTGCTCGTGCACAGCTCCTGGTTTTACGGGTTTGTGCGCAGCAGCTTCAGCTGGGCGCTGGCACTGCGGCGCGGCACGCTGCCCGAGGCTGGGCCCTCGCAAGTGACGGACCAGCTGGGCGATGAGTACCGGGACAACCTGAGTGCGGTAGTGGGACGGCATCCCAACATCAATCCCGAGGGGATGTGGCCATGATAAATAAGGGGGAAACATTATAGATTTAAAGTTGTGATTTATAAAACAGTATCGCCAAGATACCAGGGGAGCATTTCGGAATGATTTCAAGCATATGTATTTACAATAAGCGAACGACGGAAAACGGAGGCCACGGAGGTAAGGTAAAAACAAGTGCTTTGACTTTTTCTACGTCGCAAGGCTTGCCGAAACGCACGTTTTCCTATCATGAGGCCGGCTGCTAGACAGAAACTAGATCCGTCTTACTCCACCCGTGCTCCCCGCACGATGCCAAGGTGGCTTTAGACCCCATTGGTCATAAACGAGGGAGTGAGATCCATTGCTTAAAGGACCGTGAAGACCGAATTGTTTGCAACGAAGAACTCGAGGCAACAAAGAAGAGGTTAACTGATGTTATGAGCGTAGGTGCTGACAGCTGGCATCACTGGCTAACACTAGGCTCTTAACATCCCGCAATAGCAACACGCACGGGTCATACATTATGCATTGTATACCTACATCAAAATAGTGTTAAGGTACAGCTAAGATTTTATAAATTGAAAACCCCGGAGAACCCCGATAAAACTATATATACTGCTCACTCACTGGGGGTTCCAATTCTATGTATAAATAACCATAGACTGGGCCGTCCTCGCCGAACGGTCAGAGGAGACGCTTTCAGCTGAACTCTTTCTCTCTTTCGTCGACCAATAGTATAATCACCATTTTGTGTCCAAATCCATCTCGTCACGCAACGCAAGCAGCCTCTGGCTTTCCCCTTAAAGCATAATTCTTCCGTAAAGAAGAGATGATACGGGAGAATTATGTACTTTTGCTAACGACAAAGTCAACAGCAGCGGTGTCCCAGGTCGGCACCTCCTCACTGTGCGCGGAGGTATCAGTACCGGATGCGCAATACACATCACCCGTGTCACAGTAGCTTTGAATCTTGGAGGCGTAGGTGTTTAGAAGCGCAAGGCTGGAGCCACCCCGGGAAAATATCTTGAATCATGTCAGAACACATCCCCAGAAAGGGTAGCCAGAACCACTTACGCCATTACTACTGGTATCGGTACCAACGTCGAAGGATTGGCCGTGAGTAAATGTCGGGTCCCCAAAGACAACAATCGCAGAAACTAAGAGCGTTAGCACAATTAAATACCCATAGGATGCGGCGCAATACTCACTGTAGTCAACATAGCTTGCGCTGAGTGGAGTCGGCTTGAGTACTCCGCCGGCGAGAGCGTCGGTGATCACGTTTCCGCCTTGGCTGAAACCAGCCAGCACAATGTTTCCACCGCAATTTGTAGCATAGCTTTCGACAAGAGAAATCAGGGTGTTGATGCCGTCTGTTACGGAGTCATCGTACAGAGGATCCAACACAGATGCGGGATAGTCCAAAGCGATTGCCCCAGAGTTCGGGATAGCATCAAGAATACCAGTGACTACGGACGCCACACTCCCATACCCGGCGTCCTCCTCGGATCCGCGGGCACCGATAACATACACGCCACTATAGCATGTAGCTCGGGTACTCAGGTCGACGGGTGCGGCAGTCACGGCAGCCGCAAGGGCAAAAATAAAAAGTGAGGAATGCATTTTGTTATTCTTGGGGTCGGAAGAGCAAGGAATAATGGTGATAAATAACTGATGGGACTTCTTGTGTGTTCTTTTGCAATCAACTTCCGTCCCTGTGGAGGATGGCATGCTGGCCCTTTTTATATTTCCCTTAATTACAACTGACACAAGCACGTCAGGCGTGAATGGTGCGGGAATCGTTTACAGCAATTTCTTAAACGGCTTTGATCTAAGACACGTGTGCATATGTTCGGCATGGTCTTAAAATGTTCGATATGGTTTCCTTGGCACGATGTCACAGTTGACACGCCTATTCGCCTGCAGTGGGTGTTACATCTTCGGGTTTCCCTCTCCTCGTAGCCTCCTGCTCCGGAATGTCCAATCTAGGATGGAGAAAATTAGCGCAAGTCGACAAAGTCATCGAGAGGTAGCTTCATGGCCGCCTCGCCAACTTGCAAGTGAAGTGAGAAGGCTAAAACTCGGTGCATGCCAGTAATCTATCTAACTAAAATAAGCAACTAGTATTACTCGTACGGCAGATGAACAAACATACTCTTACAGCGGCAACGGAATAAAGGCAACGGCGGAATGTCACACTCTGCATGCTTATTTTTTTAGACAGAGGAGGGGTTCACAACATTCACAACTGCATTCACAACTGCTGTTTTAGGAAGCGTCCGTTGCTAGGACACTTTTACACACCGATGGCATTAAATTTTCACATGCCAGCCGATCCGATCACTGCTGAGATGCGAGCGTGACCTTCAATGGCCAATCGAGATGTGGGTACACGTGCAGCTAGTCTCCGGCAGGGTTTACTTATAAGGAAAGGATTTACTAGCTTAAATCTGAAAGGTTCAGGCGTACGTGTACGGGCATTTCATAGAACTGGCAATGATCACCTTCGGCGCGCATTTAGAGAGGGGAAAGCCGTCTTGCTCCACGGTTACATTAGACCCCACTCCCGCCGATGACGACTGTTACGGTAGGATGCCGCTTCACACACCGCAAACTTCACACGGGTGTAATCTTCATAAACGTGGCCTTCCACGTCCTTGGCGATGAGAAGAGCCTCACCCAAGGCAGTACAGGGCTCACAGTTCAAGAGCATTATAAAGCAAGCATCGCATAAGTTTCGAAAGGCAGAGCACTAGTAACACAATAACTGATATAAAATGGCAGCTGTAATTATTTATAAACATGAACGAGTAGTATGTCTCGTACTTAACTTGAGCTCCCATCGGGGACCTCCAATCGGCGGGCTGGGCGGCTTCAAACCTCTTTATGTGTAGATCACGTTGGGTGGTTAGGTTTTATGAGCTCGTGGCTGCACGTTTTTAATACGTAATAGAGTTTGATCTGCGATTTCTCTTTTGGGAGTTTATATCATTAAAACCATCTTTTGAAACTTGCTGCCATCTGGTCCCTTTCTGTACCATGTGATCCGTTTACAGCTGTGATGGGAAGTCTCTCAATTATGGCGTCGTGAACGACAACAGTGGCTAGGTTTATCAAGCCGCAGGTAGCCATGACGGTCGGGTGCTGCCAAACGACGGTCACAAGCGACATGGCGCCGGACAACGACGACGAGAATGGCAGAAACCCCGCATTTTCGATTCGAAAAAGCCTTGACCGTTCGAGGGGGATGCATTTGGAAACAGCTTCGTTGTCGATCCACTCCGAAAACGTACCAATGAGGAGAATATTAAGCACCGCCGACACGATAACCCGAAAACCGAACACGAGCCTGGACTCGGACGCAGCTCGTCGTTATGGACGTCCTAACCAAGGACCAGCTCCGCGTCAGGTAGCACGGACGATCTAGCAGACAATCCCCACCTATATTACAGTGCCGGATTCCGAGACGTATGGCCACATTTAAAGCCCCTCGAAATCTCTCAAGCGCGAAGATCCAGTCCCTTAAATTCGGCAACAGGCAAACTAAGATTGGAAAACAAGACGAGGAACACAGCATCGGCATGGTCTCGGACGATGAATATGTGGATGGAGCAGAAGAAGTGCAAGGTGCAGGCAGGCACAGGGAGACTTGCAACTCCCTCGAAGGCCGTCGTCGAGCGTATATCTTTCGTGGGGGGCCTGTCGCCTCGGGCGATCAAAGTCTTGGGTGCTCGAATTACATGCTCACCAGAAGTGTTTCCCGATCAGCTGAACAGATCGGGCTACGCCCCAGGCTCTTACAACGAATCGGGGATGCAGATGTAGCGGACGCGCTGTATGAAAGGTCGCACGTGTCTCCGACATAAGTTCAGCTCGGTGCTGTGTCGTACCGCCTGTTGGATTGACGATAACGAGCAAACAAAAATGCATATAATACGATGAGGATGTGTCCTGGCTCGAAGCTCAAAAATGCAACGGGCAGTCCTCCGCCCGGCATAGATTACCTCCCAAACCCAACATGTTCAGAAAGAAGCCCTAAATATCGCTATAGAGAGCAACTTTGCCCTGGCCCCGTTCCCAGGTCTCCAGCCAGACCCACGCTCTACCTGCCTCCCCCCACAGAATTCCAAAAGGGTCCCAATCTTTTTCGAAAATCCCGTTCGCCACACCCTCCTTGACTTTCTCCGGCGTCGCGAGGCTGAGGAAGTGCTCCCGCTCCTTAAGATCTAGCGCCAACGCGTTACCCAGGATGCCATGGCAGATATTGGGCTCCTTCGTCAGGAGACCCCTGTCCCAGATCAGCTTCCTCCCAAGTGCGACAGCCGCGTCTATCTGGATGTGAAGCGCCGGAAAGTGTGGCCTGATGGCTAGGAGAGAGACGATGAAGCCCGGCGCGCCGTGGCAGAACTGCACAAGCCCGATGTCCTTACCCTCCACGACCGGCCAGTTCCCCTCTGCACCCTGCAACTTCAAGAGCTCGAGGAGCTTGCTTTCCAACTTGGGTGCGTAGGATGCGTCGCTCAGGATGATCTGCGTTAGAACGCCAATCTCGCCGTGCACGGTTCCTAAGTATTGCCTCTTCTCCCAGACCCAGGGTTGTTGAGCGATCATAGTTTCGATCAACGACGTGACGACAGGGTCAATGGCCACAGCAAGACGTGGAAGCCATCGCCGTATGATGCGCAACATGTAGAGCGCACCTGCGCGGCCCTTTAGCCATTCGCAATAAGTTGGGTCCGTCTCTAGGCTGCGGAGGGCGTCCAGGACGCTGGTCGCATAGCTCTCGTCTTGGTACACGCACGCTTTGAGGGCGTTGGAAGCCAAGTACTCATTGGCGACTCCGCAGCTGGCGTCGAGCAAAAGAGGCACGGCATCTTGCCCCAGCTCCAGATACGCCTTGCACCAATCTATCGGCCGCCTTCCCTCGATCTCAAGATCGGCATGCTTGGTGGAGAGGATCCAAAAGAAATAGGCAATGGACGTAGGCCCTATGAACAAGCCGCGATAGACTTGGCCGCGGAAGGGTGACGCCCACGGCAGCGCTGGGGGACAGTCCCGGACTAGCCGCGAAGCTGACTCGATAAGGCATGCCTTCGGGTCTTCGACTCGAAGCAAAGTCGTCGCTTCATTCGCAAAAAAACGCTGGCCGGGTGTAGTTGCTTGGGAGGGATTGACAGCCATCGTAATCCTATCGGTCAAACTCTCGCGGTCGTAGTCAAAGGTAAGACTAATTCTTGCCCCCTTTTGTGTTGAGGGATAGTGAGATGGTGACATTCCTAGGAGAGAGACGTAAGATCTGGGAAGGGTAATACTCCGTGAAGGCGCACGCCTCTCACAGCCAATCAGGGGTTTAGGCTAATCGACCAATCAGGAGTTACAACACAACTCCGTTGGCATCTCACGGACAGGACCGAGAAACTATCAGGCCAGTGCTTGGCACCCAAAAACGGAAGGGGATGGGTCGGGAATAAAATGAGGAGATTCGCCTTCTATTACAGGATCGAACGAAGCTGAACTGAGACGTTGAGACGTTCTATATGCACGGTTATACTGTACAGCGCGGGGATGTTATTTTAGTCTCTAGGTATACGCTGGCGTACGGACCAGTTACCATCATCCCTCCCACAAGCTAGACATCACGGGCGGGCCTAAAATTGCCGTGACATTGCGGTGCAGCACTTTCGTTTTTATTTTTTTTGCTTTTTCCCGCATGTACAATTGCACGCTGATGATAATATGCAAGGCATTACACGTGGTAAATTCAGTTCCATTTTGTGGGGGCAAGGGGGTGGTGAAGACGGGCGCCCTACTCATGCTTCCACCATCTTCTTACGCAACTAATAAGGTCGATTCCCTTAAGATTTTAACACGGAATAGAAAGCTTGACCATTCGAGGTAGCCTGGACTCGTATATCTGGTCATCAGGAACTTTATCACAGTAGAGAATTCATCAAGATACGGTTGTTAACAGGGTTAGCAAATTAATAATAAATTGTGGTTTTTTTAATACGCGATTTTACAATACCAAGGAATACTAATTTAGGATATTAATTTGGTATCTTAGCATACTAATTTAGTATACTACAATGTCCAACCCTAGTTGTCAGTGATTTTAATTAAAAAAGAAAACATTACATTGGGAGGTGAGACTAGATCATTGGACGGAGAAACTTATAAAGGAGACAGCATCTTAGCCGGGAAAGAGACAACTCCATTGTCTTGCGGTACTTACCTTGTCTGCGGTCTCCGAGATGCAACGCAGCACATCATCCATTAGCCGCATTACATCAATCGTGTATCCGGGTCTGCCGCAGCCAAGAATAGCCTCTCCATGTGCGCCTCGGGCCTCTCGCCATCAGTCCAGTCGACGAGCCCAAACCCGGCGTCATGCAGCTCAGTACGCCACCTCGTCTCGCTCGCCAGCGCGTGCGTGCGGCCATCATCAAAGAGCCACCACCCCTCGAACAGCCCAAACGTCAGATCGAGAAAACACAGCCCTCGCGTGAGCTCTAGAAGCAGCAGCACGCCGTCGGTAGGCTGCAGCACGTGTCGTATGTGGGCTAGGCTGCGCGCGAGCGAGGGCGTCGCGTGCACGGCGTTGGTGGCCAGCACGATGTGCTGCGAGCCGGCCAAGTCTTCCGACTTCTGCCCCCCCTCGATGTCGTGCACGCAAAAGTCCAGCCGGAGCCGCGGATGGTCCCGGTACTCCTTCGCCCAGGCGCTGCTGCGCGCCGCCGCCACGAACGACGGCGCCAGGTCTGTGAACGTGTACACGACCGGCACGCCCAGGCCCGCCAGCAGCGGCAGGATGCGCCGCGTGGTGCCGCCGGTGCCGGCTCCCATCTCGAGCACGCGCAGCGGTTCCTGCCCCTGCCCCTGCCCCTGCTCGAGCTGGCTCGCCAGCCCGCCCAGGAAGTCCTGCAGCTGCGCGTGCAGCGCCTGGAAGAGCGGCCACTCGGCGTAGAAAGCGCTCACCAGCTCGCGCCCCACGGGGTCGCCGAACACGACCCGCACCCCGTCCGTTTCCCCCCGCAGCACGCGCGCCAGGTTGCCGCCGGCGTGGTGCGTCAGCCGGTCGATCACCTGCTGGTCTGGGAAGCGGGCGCGCAGCTCGTCGAGGACGTGGCTGCTGGGCCGGGTCGGGGCGGGGGCGGCGGTGCGCGTGATAATTTGCCCGTCCAGCGCGACGAGCCCGCCGCACTCGTCCCGCAGCATCTGGTAGAGGTGGTCGACGAGGCGGCCGTGTTCCCCGGCGTGAGGGATCCTCGGGAGAAGCTGGCCTGCTTCGGCCGAGCGAATGTTGCTGCCGAGCGCCTCGAAGGCCTCCAGCGTCAGTGCCACGGCCAGCTCGGTCTGCAGCGGGAGAACGTCCGAGGCGTAGTCCGCCTGGCCCCATTCGGCTATGCGCATGTCCGTCTGCGACTTGATTTCGCGGAAGGTGTCGAACACGGCGGGCAGCCGGAGCCGCGAAGACGACGAGGCTGGGGCCGTGCTGTCCTGGAGCGAAACGAGGCCCTCGCCGTCCTTGTCTAATTTGCCTAAATCGGAGTCGGAAGCCGGTGTGGTCAGGCTGCTGCCCGTCCCGACCCCTGATTCCGGTGACGATGACGAGGAAGAGGTGCTGTCTGTGCTGGGCAGGTCTTCGTTGTCGTCCTCCACCATAATTGACGCCGCCGCCGCCAGTACGCACTGCACTAGACCCGGCAAGTCGCTCACGGCGGTTATGTCGCGGTCGGGCAGACTCACGCCCGGGAAGGCCTTTTCCAGCTCGTGTGTCAGCTCCATGCTGGTGAGCGAGTCGATGCCGAGGTCCGCGAGCTTGCTGTCGTCTTTGATCTCGGACGGGTCGAGGTCTGAAATGTTGGCGATTACGGTTTTGATTCGTAGGATGAGGAGGCTTTTATTGTCATTCGGGCTGGGCGTTTTCCTCGGCTTCGGCTTGGGTGATAGATGTTGTCTTCTTTCCGTTTCTGGGATGATGACTTGCGGCAGTGCCCCGGCCCGCGTTGTCGTCTGTATCCGGGTTACCGGCTGTTGCGTTTTATTCGGCGCCGCTGTAGCCGAGTCCGTTAAGCGCACAAGCATCTTTTCCACTGACGCCCTGGACGTTCTGACATAGGCGAGGCCGAGGATGACATCGAGCAGGGCCCCAGACACGGCGTCCAGGACGAACACGTCGGTCACCCATTGCTGGCGACCACCACCTAGGGCATGGGCTGGCGAATGCGTGGCGAAGACGTGGAACTCGTCCGGCCTGCGCAGCCCGGGCGCGCGGATCCACTGGTCGATGCCGCTGGCGAGGTAGATAGTGTCGTCGTTTTGATCGTCATCCCTCATGAGGCAGTTGGTCCAGATACCGCCTATCTGGCAGAAGGCGTCGGCGAGGTGGGCATCGAAACCACCTCCATTGTTGGAATCTGATGCTGGCGAAGAAGACGTTTGATGGCGACCAACAACGTGTCCCGCCGACGTGGTCCCCCGGACGGCCAACTTCTGCAGCCGCCGGAAGCTGTCGCCGTACTGGGCGATGTCGCCGAAGAGGCGGTAGATGCTGCGGTGGCCCAGGACCTCGACATCGGCGTCGTCTGTGCTGGTACCGGTGCGCTTTCCGCGCAGCAGGTCCAGGGCTCGGAGGTCGCAGCCGCCCAGGAGGCGCTGGAAGCGTGCGAGCTCGCGCCG
This sequence comes from Sporothrix brunneoviolacea, assembly GCA_021396205.1. Taxonomy (NCBI): domain Eukaryota; kingdom Fungi; phylum Ascomycota; class Sordariomycetes; order Ophiostomatales; family Ophiostomataceae; genus Sporothrix; species Sporothrix brunneoviolacea. The sequence continues at coordinate 97,725 of WNYD01000084.1, forward strand.
GAGCGCGCCATCACTGACGGAGCTGAAGGCCATGTGTCCGGTTGTGTGGGTGAGGCGAGTCTGATTGCGCCCCGCCGTCTCTATCTCGGTGCTGAACACTTCAAACCGCCACCCGCCGCCATTGTCCTCGACGACTTCGATCCAGCTCGTGCGCCGCGCCCCGTCGTTGGCGCACAGCGGCGAGTGGTACTGCACCTCCTGGATCTGGGGCTCGTGCCGCACGCCGCCGTCGCGCAGCTGCGGGCGCAGGATGTATATGGCGTCGACGACAAACCCTATCTGCACCGTCCCCGGACAGAGGGGCGCCGAGTAGGTGACCACGTGGTCGGCGAGCAGCCGCCGATACTTGGCGATGGACGTGTTGATGCGGAAGAGCGCCGTAGTTTTCCCCTTGTTCTTCTCGTCGCGGGAGACGCCGAAGGGGGTCAGAAACTCCTCAGCCGGTTTCTGTTCTTGTTCTGATGATGTCGCCGCCGGCACGGCTTTCAGATCGAGCCAGTGGTGTGCGTCCGGGTCGAACTGGTACGGCGGGAGGAGGAGAGGCTTTGCCACGGCGTGCACATGTGCCCAGTGCTGCACGTCGGTACCCGCCTTCCAGAGCGCAACCGTCGTGTCGGTCAGCCGGTCCCAGCCGTTGTCGCAGTTGGTAATATTGACGCTTTGAAAGACGTGTGGTGTCCCTCCCCCCGCGACCCTGGCCGCCATGGCCGTGACGGTGGAACTGCTGCCCGCCTCGAGGAAGACGCAGGCGTCGCCACCGCCGGCGTGCTTGCGCAAGATGCGCCGCACTGCGTCGTGGAAGTGCACAGGCTGGCGCATGTGGTCGGCCACGAACCGCGCCGTCAGCGGCACACCCGTCATGTCCTCCCGCGTCGCGTGCTCCACCGGGATGACGGGTGCGCGGAACGTAAGCCCCCTGGCGCTTTGCTCCAGCTGCGAGACCAGCGGGTCCACGAGCGCCGAGTGGAAGGCGTTGGTGATCTTGAGCAGGCGGCGGCGGCGCGTCTTGGTACTGTTGTTCCGGTCGTCGTCGTCATCGTCGGCAAGGAGAAGGTTATTCAAGGCCGCCATGGCCTTGGACGGGCCCGCTAGCGTGAAGCTCCGCGGCCCGTTGTAGCACGCGATGCTGACGGGCGGGCTCGTTGCGCTTTGGAGCTGGTTGGCTCTGGCCACCAAGGCTTCCACTTCGGCCTCGGCACTACCGTTGCCGTCGTCGCCGACCCCTTCCATTTCCACGGCCATCATGGCGCCCTTGTCATCGCCCCACGCATCCCTCACCAGGCCCGCGCGACGGACAATCAGCTTCGCCGCGTCCTCCAGCGACAGGGCGCCCGCGACACAGAGCGCCGTCAGCTCGCCGAAGCTGTGGCCGACCAGCGCGGCGGGCCGGACGCCGGCGTCCATCCAGCTGCGCGCGCACGCGTACTGCGTCGCAAACATGGCCGTATCCTTGATCGGCTCGCGCGCGAACACGGCGGGAAAGATGCTGCGCGCGCCGAGTGTCTGCACGAGCACGCCGTCGACCCGGTCCAGGTGCTTCCGCAGCGTGCCGACGCTGTCGTACAGCTGCCGGTCGAGCCCGACCCACGCCGCGATCTGCCCGCCGAAGCAGAGGATCACCTTGGGCTTGGTGGCGGAGGGAGTGCGTGCCATGCTTTCGCTTTCGTCGCCCGCCGCGAGCGCCGTTAACTTCCCTTGCAGCTCCTCCACCGAGTGCGCAGAAAATGCTACCCGCGTGGGCAAGGCCGCGTCGCTCTGGCGGGCGAGACTGTACGACATGTCTGCCAGCGTGGAACCCCTGCCCGACGGCTGGACCAGAAACCGCCCTAGGGCTTTGGCGTAGCGGCGGATGCCTTTGCCGTCCAGACCACAGAGCAAGAAAGGCTGCTTGACACCGGCGGCAGGTTCTTTGATCGTGACTAATTTGGCGCCATTGATACTACGCGGCGCCTGCATGACCACGGCCGCGGCGTTGGACCCCGAGGCGCCGTAGTTGTTGATCAGGACAACACGGACTTCGGCGTCCCACAGCTGCAGGCGCGTGGGGATGAACATGCGGTCCCGGGCCGCGTCCAGATTCAGCGCCGGGTTGATGGCGTCGAAGCTGGCCTGAGGCGACACGAGGCCCTTGTTCAGCATGAGTAGCACCTTGATTAGGCTGAGAATGCCCGACGAGGACTCGGTATGGCCGAGCAGCCCCTTGACCGAGGCGACCGCCAGGGGCTTGTCTGCCTTGCTGTCGCGGTTCTCCGCCCCGCCCAGCACCTGCCGTATGGCGCCGAACTCGGCCGGATCGCCTACGGCCGTGCCAGTGCCGTGCGCCTCGCAGACGGTGATCTGGGCCGGCTTCACACACGCCTTCGCCACGACCGTGGTGAACAGGCCGGCGAGGGACGGGGCGTTGGGTACGAAGATGGGCGTGAAGTTGTGGTTCTGCTGCACGGCCGTGGCGACGATGACGCCCAGGACAGCGTCGCCGTCGTCCACGGCCCGGCTCAGCCGCTTCAGGAACACGGCGCCGATACCCTCGCCGCGGCAGTAGCCGTCGGCCTTGGAGTCGAACGGCCGGCACTGGCCTGTCGGGCTTAGGAACCCGGCCGCCGCCAGGTTTTGGAACCACAGTCCCGAGCCCGCCAGCACGTTGACGCCCGCCGCCAGTGCGCCTGCGCACTCGCCCGACACGATGGCCTGGCACGCCTGATGCACCGCCACCATAGAGGAGCTGCAGGCCGTGTCGACCGTCAGCGACGGGCCCCGCCACCCGAAATGGTGCGATACCCGTCCCGCGATGAAGCTCTGCAGGTTGCCCGTCGCCGAGAAGACGTTGGCTGCGCGGCTGGCCACGTTGTCGTCGTACTCGCCGAGGTGGACGCCCACGAAGCAGCCGACATTGTTTGCATCTCTGTCCTTGTCGTCGGCGTCGTCGCCGACACGACGCGTGCGCAGATGCCCGCTCATGGCGACGGCCTGGTAAGCGACCTGCAGCAGTAGGCGCTGCTGCGGGTCCATGCTCCCGGCCTCGCGCGCCGTCTTGCGGAAGAAGCGGTGGTCGAAGTGGCCCGGGTCGTCGAACAGGTTGGCAAACCACCGGCGACTCCGGTGCTCCGTCGTCCGGAAAGGCCTGTCGGCGAACAGCCGAGCGGTTCCAGACGACTTGTCCACCCCGCCAACCCCGATCTCGATCTCGCGGTGCTGCGACCGCCCTGCCGCCAGCAGGTCCCAGAATTCGTCCGCGCTGTCGGCCCCCGGCACCTTACACGCCATGCCCACCACGGCGATGTCGCTGTCCATCCACGGGCGGTCGAGGCTGTCTTCTTGCTGGCGGGATTCTTCTGCGTCATTGTCGTCGCTTCTGCCGCCGATCCCAGATGCTGATGATCTGTTGACGGCAGTGGTGGCGGCGGCAGCAGCGGCATCGGCACTGGGGAAGTGCACAACGCTCACGTCTCCACGTACCAACAGGGAGGGAGGCACGCTCCGCTCCGGGCCGAACGAGAAAACACGCGTCTTCTTCTTGTACTTGTTCTGTTTCTTCTTCTCGCGTATCGCCACGTCCAGCGCCTCGACCCAGTGCGGGGGCTCCACGAGGATGGACCTCAGAGCATGGGCATGCAGCCGGCCCTCCACGGGGCGGCTGCCGGCTGCGTCGTTGGCGCGTGTCGGCAGGGCCAGCGCCGCGGCGTCGGGCAACTGGAAGGCCTCATGCGCGTCGCAAAATGCCAGCAGCCGCTCCAGCGCACGCGCGTGGCCGGCCGCAGAGTGGTAGCGGCCGTAGAGCCCGATGTCGGTGGCTTTAAGCCCGCTGGTATTGAGGCGCTGGGACAGCGTGGCTATAGCGTCTTGCGTTGTTGTGATGGTTGCGCGTTGAGTATCGTAGAAGACGGATATATATGTCTCGGCCTGTTTTGTTAGATTAACCATTTTCGATCAAGGGTAAGTAAGTAGCAGCACCGTAGTGCACAGGATCAACGGGCGAAAAAGACCCACGTACCTCCGAGTAGTCGTTTAGAATTCTCCTCAGTTCATCTCGTGCACTGCTGCTCACCCAGGATACACTCAACGACCGCGGCCGTTTTCCCGTCCCGGACGCGCCGGCCTGGCTGTCGACGACAAGGCCGATGAGCATGCCGACGCGTACGGCGGCGGCGCCAAAGCGGCGGAACTCGTCCTGGTCGTGCGCAGACGCTGCGGCAAAGACACTCAAGAGCCCGGTGCACAGGCCGAGCGTCTCTACGTCGCCCTTCAACCACGCCGTCGTCGAGGTTTCCTGTTGTTGTTTTTGTTGTCGTTGTTCTTGTTCGTGTTGATGTTGATGCCGAACAAAGGCAGCATACTGCGTCAGCTGATCGATGACCACCAGCGGAATTAACAACGCGTTGTTTAGAGGGAACGGAACGCCGAGTGGGCGGGCCGGGGTGCGGAAGACCTCGGCCAGCTCGGAGAAGTCTCTCCTCGCGACTTCCCACGTGGCTGCATCCACGACATCATCGTGGTCAAGTTCGGACCGTGCCGTGGTGCAGCTGGCTGCGAGATGTTCGACGACATGGTCGCGCAGCCACGTATTTTCGTCGGTCTCGACGACGGCCTTGCGCACTCGCTCGAAGGCGCCCTGGTCAAATGAGAGTGCGAGGGAGCCGAAGACCAGCATGCAGCTGCCTTCTGCTTCATCTCTTCCCGAGGCCGACGACGGCTGCTGCGGCTGCTTTGTGAAGTCTGAGCGGTCTGCTATGATGGTAGAGACGGTAGCGTTTCGCTCGAAACCAGAGACGTGAGGACTGAATGAGTTGTGCCAAGTACAAAGAGAATTCCGACGTCGGGAGTGGGTGAGTTTTCGTTACAGGTAGCTAACTCCCAGGTAAGGAACGAGCGAGACCGCGCCTTTCAATCTCCAAGACAACTCCAACAGACGGCTTCCTTTATTCCGCATTATCAAGAGTTACAGGGACTATTTACTTGTGAGATGGAAACTCGCCGGGGTCAGAAATACAGCTCCAGACCATGGAAAGGAGCCGACTAGCCCGATCCGTCTGCCTGTTGTGTGAGCAGCATACATAAAGTCGGGTTATCTCGGTGACTATATTTTTTTAACTGCCATGTAAAGGTGTGCAGCGGCCCTTTTTATTTATTTTCCCTTTCAGTCTCCTTTCCTATTTCCCCCTTTTGCATCGCAAAACTCGCTTATCTGCAATCACTTGGGTAATTAATGCAAGTCCTTCTGTTGGAGCGAGGCTGGGAGCCTTGGCACGAGTGAACGCGCCGAGAAAATGCTCCGATTGAATGGATAAGATAAAATAAACACTTTATATCTGAGCATCTCCGGCATTTTATTTCGCGGCCGGTGTAAGAATTGCCCCGTCTCGGAAGGACGTTCGACAATAAGTCAGGCTACTTACGGGCAATCATCTCTGTCTTTTCACAATTTCAACATTTTTAGTTTGCTCAGACTACTGCTCCATGCCATGTTGATCGAGACTGTTCTTTTCTTACTTTGTCATGTGAAGTATCGTGGTCGAGAAGAGTCGACTGCTCTCGAGTAAGAAGAGTTTCCAAGTTTGCGTGCTCCTTTCCCCATCAGTCGATACCCTACCAGTGAACGGAAGCCGCGACAATGGACCAAGAAGTTGAACAACCGCTGCCCTCGTGCATCGTCTTCGGCTCCCTATCCACGTGGCCGTCGGAGCGGGAACTAGGCCTCGTGTACGACACACTTCTCGCGACCAAGCAGCACCGTGACCGCTCGCAACCCGTTGTCGAGGCTCTGCACAGCCTCCCGAATCTCTGGGACCAGCTAGTCTCTCGCCACGCCGGGCTGGCGCGTCTCCCATCGGGCCGAGATGCCGCCGACCAGCTCGCGAGATGGGCGTCCTCCACGGGCGAAACGCAGCTCCCACAAGGCGGCCAACAGCCGATGCTGAACCGGCTCACCATGCCGATGACGGTGCTCCAACACTTCGCTCAATACTTTCGATTTCTAGATCATCTCGTCGTCGAGAAGAAACATACCGGCGCGACGCACGCAGCCGTTCTTGAGATGCTCAAGGCAGCAGGAGAAGATGGAAAAGGAGGAGGAGGAGGCGTCCAAGGCTTCTGCGTCGGGCTGCTGAGCGCGCTCGCGACGGCGGGTGCGCCCAACGACGAGGCGATCGCCAGGAATGCGGCGCTGGCCGTCCGACTGGCCTTTGCGGCAGGCGCGTTTGTCGACCTTGACGCGCTCGAGGCGGGCACGACGACGTGTCTTGCCATTCGGTGGCGGGCGCCAATGGGCTTGGATGGTGTTGAAGAGGTTTTGGCCAAACATGAGGGGGTGCGTATCTATTTCTCTTTCTTTTTTATTCTTTTCTTCGCCTCTAGAGCCGTCCACCCGCTGCTATTACAGAGTTGTCGCTGACATTGAAATGCCATATGACACCAGACATACATCTCGGTGCTCAAAGACACACACGATGCCTCCATCACCGTGCCCACGTCCTCCGTCGCCGCCCTGAAACAGGACCTGGCCAACAAGAGAATCTCGGCTGTCGACACTGGCCTCAGCGGCCGTTACCACTTCGCGCCGCTCGAGCGCGCCGTCGAGCCGATCCTTGAGGCCTGCAGTGCGCTTGGTCCGACGTCGTTCGGCCCGCTCCGGGCCCCGGTACGTTCCAACGATGACGGCAAAGTAATGGACAACAGCAATTCCTCTACCCATACGAGAGCGGCCTTAAGATCCATCCTGGCAAACCGTTGCGAGTGGGTGTCTGTCATGGCACCGGCGGCCGAGGCACTCCAGTCGGTGGCGGGCCGACCTCGCGCCTTTATCCAGTCGTTTGGCGCCGATGCCGTCCCGCTGTCGGTCTCGAGGGCCATCAAAGTCGTCAAGGCGGCAGAAGTAGCACCCAAATCACAGCACCCCAGGGCTGAACAGCCACGGTATCCGGTGGGGGCCATAGCGGTGGTTGGCATGTCGTGCAAGTTCCCGGGCGCGGACTCGGTCGACGAATTCTGGCAGATGCTCCTCGACGGCCGGTCCGCCGTCGAGCCCGTCTCGCCGTCGCGGTGGAACGAGGACATGTCGACGCGCGCCGGGCTTAACAAGGACAAGAAGAACGACAATAATAAGAAGACGCGACCGCAGAAGTGGGGAAACCTCATGCGGGACATCGACGCCTTCGACCACCGCTTCTTCAAGAAATCCGCCCGCGAAGCCGCGTCGATGGACCCACAGCAGCGGCTGCTCCTCGAGGCGACGTACGAAGCCATGGCGTCGGCGGGCTACTTTGCAAACCCGTTCCGGCCGCGCGACGTGGGCGTGTACATCGGGATGAGCTCGACCGACTACGACGCGAACGTGGGCTCGCATGCGGCCAACGCCTTCTCGACGCTGGGGACGTTGCGCGCTTTTATCAGTGGCAAACTGTCGCACTTCTTCGGCTGGACCAGCCCGTCGCTGACACTCGATACGGCGTGCTCGTCTTCGGCCGTCGCCGTACACCTGGCATGCCAGGCCATCCGCAACGGCGAGTGCAGCCGCGCAGTGGCGGGGAGCGTCAGCGTGCTCACGGCGCCCTACATCCACGAGAACCTAGCGGCCGCACACTTTCTCGGTCCCACGGGTGCCTGCAAACCATTCGACGCGCGCGCCGACGGCTACTGCCGCGGCGAGGGCGTAGGCCTCGTCGTGCTCATCCTCGCCGCCCTCGGCGCAGCCCGAGCCTTCCCAGCGGCAGCGGACGCAACATGTCCGCCGGAGCCCGTCTCGACCGTCTACGCGTTCCCGAACGGGTCCTGGGCGGAGAACCTGGCGGTGCGGGCCAACGGCGAGATCCTGGTGACGCGCACCACCAGCGCCGAGCTGGTGCTGGTGGACGCGCAACGGCCGGGGTGCGCGGCCGTGGTGTACAACTTCACGGCGGACGGGCTGTCGGGCTTAACGGGCATCACCGAGTACGAGCCCGACGTCTTCGCCGTGCTGGTGGGTGACTACCACTTCGGTGTGTCGGTTGGGGTGGGCAGCTGGGCCGTGTATAGCGTGGACATGCGCGGGGTGCTCCTGTCGAAGGGTGGCTGCGCCCTAGCCGGCGGAAACCTGCCGCGCGTGCGCAAGGTCGCCTTGGTCAAGGCGGCCCAGTATCTCAACGGCATAGCGGCGCACGGGCGCTACGTGCTCGCCAGCGACTTATTCGGGGGGGTCATCTACCGCGTCGACGTGGCCACGGGCGCCTACGGCGTGGCCATCAACTCGACGTACCTGTCCAAGCTGGACACGCCGCACGGCGTCAACGGTCTGCGCGTCGTCGGCGGCACGCTGTACTTTGCCAACTCGGGCCAGTCGACGCTGGTCAAGGTGCCGATCGGCGAGGACGGCTCCGCGGCCGGTGACTACACCGTCATCGCGCACAACCAGGGGCCCCTCGACGACTGGGACGACTTCGCCGTCGACCACGAGGGCGGCATCTTTGCCGTCACGGGGGGCGGAAACACCGTCGTCAAGGTCTCGCCCGACGGGAAGACGCAGACGGTCGTGGCAGGGAACTTGAACTCGACTGCGGTCGCCGAGCCGTCTTCAGCTCAGTTTGGAAGGACTAGCTGCGATAGCAATGTCTTGTATGTTACCACGGCGGGCGGTATCCTGTTTCCCATCAATGGCAGCGTGATCATTCCGGCTGCGCTGGTGGCCGTGGAGACGGATTCGAGGGGCGCGGTCGGTCTGTACTAGTGGAGCAATCGTTCTTGTGTGTTGACTCGTAATGGAGTGAAATTTGGCTTTTATGTTACAAATCTCAAGGGATATTCCTTTAGTTCTTTTAGAGAAGAGTTACACTCCCCTTATTTTAAGAGTACATCTATCTTTTATTTCCCTAATGTATACGTTTAAAAGATGTGAAATTAGCTCCTATCTGCATTTCTATCATTACAGTTCAGCCTCAGCCCGATGATCTGCTTTTGTGACGGCGACGGCGACTGGGTAAGTGGTGAGGTTGGGTCACGCTTTTTGTGCGTATCAGCCAGAAATTATTGAGTACTGAGCGGAACTTCGAGAGACTAAGAGCAAGCCAACAATGGTTTGTGCGCATTAGAGTTACAAAATATCTCAAGCATAAGAGACCTCTCTTATATTGTTAGTCTAAGCAGAGGAAGCCAAGGATATTTCCCTGCAGATAAATTATTTGCCAGCAAGCACTTGAGAGCACCCATGAGCGCCGCAGTAATTGACGGCAAACATCCGCCGGAGCGGTAACCTAGACCGGCCGTAGCATATAATGCGCGATTGCCCATTTTGCACTACGCCTCAGCTTTATGGCTCTCATCAGGTCATCATCATCCTCCTCCTCCTCACCATCACCATCAGAGCCCTGCGGTCCCGCTTCGTCGTCGAGATCGATGTGAAAGCGGCCCATAGTCCCAGAGAGGAGTGACCTGCCCTCCCTTAATGCGCTCCCGTTCTGAACCTGTGGTGCGATGGAGACAAAGCCAACAAATGGGATGGGCAGCACAAGACTGTCTGGGTCTTCTTCCCCGAGAACTGCGCTGCTGTTCCCCGGGGCCTCTCCGTCGGGCTTACGGTACGTCACAACGACCGCAGCACCGCCGGCCACGAGCGCCAGTAATCGGGGCAGCACGTCTTCTGTGCCGCTCTTCGCGGCAGCACCCGAGTCGTAGTACATGTCCTCGTCTCCATCGTCCTCTTCATCGTCTCCCGCAAGCTGCATTCTCTCCATCGCCTCGGACGCCAGGGCGCGATCCGAGAGGTGCTGCTGGTGGTCGCGGCCTTCCAGGGAGGTCGTCGTTGTCGTCTGGCAGCCGTCGAGAAGAAGGGTGAGCAGCAACGTCGCGGCGGCATGCCACGCGTAGTGGTCCAGGAGCCGGAAGTAGCCAGCGGTGCGCTCGCAGGACCGAAGATGGACGAAGCGGCGCAGTAGGTCGCGGCTGGCTTCGACGCATATGTTGCGACTACTATCGAGGAGGTGGTTGCGGTTGCGGCTGCGATTGTGGTTGTGGTGATGATGTTGCCCGTCGGTGGTGGTGGTGGTGATGGTTGGCTCACCGCATGTTGCCTGTAGCATGTATGGGAGATCAGCAAGTAGGAGAAGGTGGGAGTGGAATATCTGCACCCTGAGCTTCATCATGGCTCCGAACAGATGATTGTCGTCGTCGGTCTCGTCACTTGCGTGATCGGCTAGGCTGGGTGTGCGCCACCATCTGCTCGGCATCGCGCTCGCGGCTTCTTCCAGCTCGGTACGGATCTGATGCGCGGCGTTCAAGTCTTCGAAGTCGGGATCACGCTCGGTCCGTTGGAGCAAGTGGCTGGCTATTGCAGCATGTCGCCTCTCGAGCTTGCTTGTACCTGTATTATCGTCCTCTGTTGTGACTGAATCCGCCACAGACGTGAAAGTATCATCTGGGCAAGAGGCCGAGGGCGGCATCTCTAGCGCCAAGCATAACGCGAGCTCGCTGTACACGAGGCGGAGCCATATCTGCTGCCAGTCTGCCGCCTCGCCATCAGGCTGCTGTAGTATTGATTTCGGTGGTGCCGTCGGGGTATACCGGCGCCCGTGAAATCCCATTAGGTGCACTGCAGAGATGGCCCTCCGACACGCTAGCCAGGATCGGCGGAGGCTGCCATTGTGTTCGTGATACACGGCCTCGAGCCAAAGACACTCAAGGCCCTCGAGGGTGTCGGTGGTAAACCTGTCGTGCGCCGTCACCAACGTCGTGGCCGCCTCTGCCAGTCGTCTCGCCAGCGCCTGCGGCGGCCGCGACAACTCGCCCAGCTGCTGGTATCTGCTGCTTCTGCTCCTTGCGGATTTCGTAGCATGCAGGTGCTGTAGAGCGCCGGCAAGCAGGAGCATCTGTCGGGCAATGAGGACAGGATGTGTTTCTGCCGTGTACTGTTGTTGTTGTTGTCGTTGTTGTACTCCATTTTGGAGCAGGTGGGACGGCGCCACAAATGCCTGGAGCAGGTAGAGCGCCAGGTTTTCGCCGGTGCTGTCGATGATACGGAGGTCCGCGGGTGACGGGTAGGCCGCGAGCAGTGGTTGCGAGAGCGTTCGGTGCTTTGAGCGCGTCATTGAAGGTGGGACTGGTATGCTGATGCTGGCCAGGGCTGACGGCGAACTGGAAGAAGCGGCATGGCCACCGACTTGCTCGGCCAGATGCTGGATCATGGACTCCAGCCGGCCGATGCGGTCTCCGACCATCCGGCTTTTGGACGACGGCCCGGGGTCCTGCTCCGGGAACTCCTGGCCGACGCAATCCAGGCAGCGCCGGGCGCACCCGATGCACACGTCGTCGGCGGGACTTGCATACGTGCATTTCATCTTGCGCCGTTTGCATGCCCAACAGCTCCGCGTCCCCTTGCGCGTCTTCTGCCTCTTCAGGTTGCGCCCGGCATCGATGTCACTACTGCTATGCGACGCCATGGTACGACGGCTGAAGGGAGGCATGACGTTAGACCGAGTCTCTCGGCGCGCCAAGTTAAAAACGGTCCTTGATTTGACCCCAGATTGTTGCCCGTGTATCATCAAACATGAGCCTGAGCACCACTTTGGTGGGATGTCACGGGCCCCGTGTTAATCGAACGGCGGTGAAGTAGGCGCATGCAAGAAGGAGGGTGAAATTAGGGGAAATGGCCAAAGATTGTAGCATGATGCATATGACCATGTGGCAGAGGCCAACCCAACGGTGGGCGCCCAGGGACAAAACTATCCGTGGGGGGAGGTCACGTGGAGGGGCCCACAATGTTGAAACTTAAACTCTTTGTGGTAAAAGTAAAAGAAAAGAAGCTACGGCAGGGATCGACGGCTAAGACGGCTGTAACCCCGTAGCGGACGTAAGACTGAGCGGCGGTTGAACAACTAGCTGAACGGCGGGTGAACGACTAATTGAGCGGCGGTGGAACGACTAAATCCGGACTCTTGGCAACGAACCCACTTAAATCCGGGGAACGGTACGGAGTAGAGTCAACGACGAAGGGAGTTGACGTATATTAATTGCTAGCTTTTCTAAACGATGAAGCCTCCCAACAAGCATAACTGGAGAGACCAGACTCTGACTCTGACTCTGACTCTCTTGAAGTGCAAGAGACGAAATCGCCATCCACGCAAGCCCCGGCAGAGCCTTTCGAGCGCAACACAACATCATATCAAGGAGAACACGTCCCCAAGATGGAGCCCGATCAGACGGTGAATAAAGAGAAGAAGGAGGATCTCGAGGACGGCGGAGATGTCCCCGAGGCTGCTGAGCCTGCTCCCGCGGCGGATGCGGACGACTATCCGGCAGGCGCAGCGCTTGCCTTTATCGTCGTGGCGCTGGCCATGAGCATGTTTCTGGTCGCTCTAGACATGGTAAGTCAAAACTAACAATTGGGCATGTTCGAATCGCGGGGCTGACCTCTGACCCAAATTCTTTTGCAGACAATTATCGCGACGGCCGTCCCCAAGATCACCGACGACTTCCACAGCCTGGAGGACATCGCCTGGTACGGCTCGGCCTTCTTCGTGACGAGCGGTGGCTTCCAGTCCTCGTGGGGCAAGGCCTTCAAGTACTTCTCCCTCAAGATGACCTACCTCGCCGCCATCTTCATTTTCGAGCTCGGCAGTCTTATTTGCGGCGTGGCACCTACGTCGACGGCCCTGGTTGTCGGGCGCGCCATCGCCGGTGTCGGCGCCGCCGGCGTCAGCTCCGGTACCTACACGCTGATCGCCTTCGCGGCACGGCCCGAGAAGCGGCCTGTCTTCGTCGGTATCTTCGGCCTCTGCTTCGGCATCGCGTCGGTAGTCGGGCCCCTCATTGGCGGCGCTTTCACCGACCACGTCACCTGGCGCTGGTGCTTCTATATCAATCTGCCCATCGGCGGGCTGTCGGCCTTTCTCGTCCTCGTCTTCTACCGCACACCCGCGTGGGCCAAGCCTGCCGAGGCCAGCTGGCTGGAGAAGCTGCTGCAGATGGACCCCGTGGGTACCACGCTGGCCTTGGGGGGTATCATCGCCTACATCATAGCTATGCAGTACGGCGGGCAGACCGAGCCGTGGAACTCGTCCAAGGTGATTGGCTTGCTCGTGGGCTTTGTTCTCATCGCCGCGGCGTTTGTGGCCTGGGAGATATATGCGGGCGAGCGGGCCATGATGCCGCCGCGCATAGTGAAGCAGCGCGTCGTGTGGTTCAACGGGACGTGGGCCTTCCTCTTGATCGGCGCCTACTTTGCGACTGTCTACTACCTACCCGTCTACTTCCAGAGCATCCACAACCTCAGCCCGACAGCGTCCGGCGTACGCAGCCTCCCGCTGATCCTGACCACCAGCGTCGCCATCATTATTCTCGGCACGACCGTCAAGTACTTCGCCTCGTATACGATACTAGTCATGGCCCTTTGCGCAGCCGTCGCCGCCGTTGCGATCGGGCTGATGATTACTTTCGGCATTGACACTTCCCTCGGCAAGCAGGTCGGCTACCAGCTTCTTGCGGGTTTTGCGCTCGGCTTTCCCTTCCAGCTTCCCGTCATTAATACCCAGGCCCAGGCCAAGCCGGATGATCTTGCCGTCATGACGGCCATCATTATATGTGAGTTATATGTCCACCACCCGTCTAGCATTCCCTATGCTGACATGGTTCCTTTCTCTCCTACAACAGTCTCGGAAACAATCTCCGGCGCCATTCTCCTGTCTGCCGCGCAATGCGCCTTCGTCAACCAGATGCTGAAAACGCTGGCTGTCACGGCCCCGGACGTCGACCGGGCCAAGCTCCTCGCAACGGGCGTGTCCGACATCCGCAGCGTGTTCCCCGCCGAGCAGATCCCCGGAATCCTGCTCGCGTACGTGGACGGCCTCCAGATCCCGTTCGCAATCTCCACGGCTACCGCTGGTGCTGCCTGCATCCTCGCCTGCATTGTCGTTGTTCTCCCTACCCGTGTCGGAAAGAAGGCTGGTGGTGGCGGCTTGGAGTCCAGCGACGGGTCGGACGAGCGGCCGGCTTCGAAATGAAATACCTGGCTGCCTTCGCGGCTTCTGTCAACACATCGCACCGGGTTGATGTGTGCTATTAGAGGATTGATACACGGCGTATATTTCTTGGCCGGATTTGGGGACTAGAAAAGTGTTCAATTTTTTATTCTTTCTCTTCGTTGCAGACTTTGTAATTTAATATTTATCTAGATTGGAGCGCCGCACTAGCAGTGGCTGTATATCTTGGCTACGATATATCACAGAAGACTTCTCGTGGCTGGTAACGCTTTGCTATTGTTGAACTGGATTGCGCCCATCCACACGTTGCTCTTAATTGCTTCAAGCTGCAAATAACCCCGCAACAACATCCGGCATCAAATGGTGCGTGAAGTTCCATAGCTCTCCAGAGTTGTGCGTGAGTATCGCCGAGCCGGCATACCACGTGCTCTTCTCGCCCTGCAGGGCCAGAAAGTCCCTGTAGAAGCCGTCGGCGATGTCGTCGGTGCCGACCTGCAACTTGAAGGGCGAGTGACTCGCGAAGGCCGGGAAATTGACGGCGAGGGCGGTGCCGTTCTCCAGCCGCCCCACGACGGCCGCCACGTCGGCCTCGACGGCGGCCTGCGTCTGCTCGACCTCATAGGCGAACCAATACATGAACATGCCCGGCACGGCTGTCGGCAGGATCTCGTACTTCCCGTTTTCGGGCACGTTGTAGCGGGCGCCCAGCTTGATGTTGCGGTATTTTTGCCCGGCTGCCAGCCCCGTCGTGTTGACCACTCCCGCGTAGAAGGCGCTGTGAGTGAAGCGGCCGAAAATGCGCCGCTCCTCCGCGTCCAGCCCGAATGGCTCCATGTTGCCCGGCGTCGGCGGGATGGTCAAGACCAGCCGCGAGGCGCGCACGAGCTTCACGGAGCCGTCGGGTGCGGCCACGGCCAGGTCCACGCCGTCGCTGCCCCGGCGCGCCGACACGACGGTCGACTCGAGCAGCAAATTGTCGTCTCCGAGATCGGCGTGTGCGGCCGCGTAGATGGCGCCGTTGTCGTGGTCCGATGTCGTCATGTCGGGCACGCCGGCCGAGCCCGGGCCTGAGTAGGACACGGCCTCAATGAAGACGCTGTCGAAGTACTTCATCACGTTGAGCGTGGTCTGCTGCAGCAGCGGCGGGTTGGCGACGCCGTTGGCGATCCACCAGATGACCCAAGCTTGCCCCTCCAGGCCGAACTTCTCGATGAAGTCGCCGAACGGCAACAAGAGGTCCTCCGGCACCGGATACGGGATCCAACTGAAGCCGCGCGGCGCCGCGTTGGGCCAGCGCGCCAGAAAGGTGGAGTAGGCCGAGAAGTTATAGTTGGGTGTGTAGTTACTCACGACAGCACCCGTGTCGAAGTCGACGTAGGTCGTGTTGTGAGTTGCTTGTTCAGGGCACTATGCGCTAGGCTGGATCGGGGTGCGTGGGAGAGTGTCTTACCTGAACATGATGGCCGGCCTGACGAAGGGCAACAGCGGCACTAAGCCCGCCGATACCAGCGCCGACAATGATCACTTGGAGAGGCATTTTGGGAGGATAGGCACTCGTGGACCAAGGAACAGACGGATGTTTTGGTCGTAGTGGCACGAAGAGCATAAAGTCATGCAATGTATATCAAAGTCTTTCAACGAGTCTCTTATCTTCTCTCTTTCTCTCTCTCTCCCTCTCTCTCTCTCTCTCTCTCTCTCTCTCTCTCTCTCTCTGTGTATGTGCGTGTGTGTATCTCTTTTTTTTTTCAAACTCTATCCCGGCGATCTCGGTGGCCGTCCTATCCCAAACTTGAATCCTTCCGAGTAAAGAGTAAGAAATAGGCCGGATGGCATTATACGGAACGACTAGGTTTCTTCCCCGTCGCGAGTGCCTCATATCGTGGCTTTAAATAGTGTCCGATAGGCCTAAAATGAAAAGTGACAGGCGAACAAAATGGTCCGCCTTTTTAGGTTGTAGATTTACGAGGGGGGCGATGCGATGGCGATCCTGCACCTTGATCCGTCTTATGTCGTAGAAGGAATAGGGTATACTCGGAGAGTTTCAGCCCGCTTTGCTCTTTTACCTTCCTAGATAGGTAGCTTAGGTGGGGAAAATACTAGGCTAAAGGGATTCTATAAGGTTGCCACTAGAGTCTGAAAGGCGGGTGATCTGCACTGGGGCCTCTCCTGCACCATGAGTCGCGCTCGTGGGGGTTACGGCTATTATTTTGACAGAACTCTAGAAACCACGGCCTGTTTATGGCGTTCCGTATGACTCCTCCTTGACCGAATGCGAAGGAACTACGTAGGATAGAAATCCTCCACCTCTTGGCTTCTTTTCTAACTCTTTTTGGTTAAATATATATATCAAATCAGGCCTTATAGGGTAAAAAACATTTCTACTTAATTTTTATACGTGCGCTTCCTTGGGTAGGATAGTCTCTGCAAAGGTGATCAGTCTTTGAGTGTTCGTGTTTTGAAGAACAACGAGGTGTCTATTAATAAAATATCTGAGTGCTAGTGTAAGCAACGAAGCCACAGGAATATAATGTTCATGTAAGCTTGTATTTTAGACCAGCGGCAACGACTGAGTGTCTATCTGTCAAACTGTGGTAAGAACTCAGTCTTATATATCCAGTGTACCTTATACAACATTATATGCCCAATCTTATTCCCGTATGAGGCTTTTGTGAACCCCATGCAACATCAAATACTGAACCTCATTCCCGTATGACGTTTGTTGTGATTGGTCCATCGCCGATGTGCTGGCATTGCTCGTATCCCACCCACTACGAGGTGGCAGGGTTATTATTCGCTCTCGCCACAGGTATTTCGCTGCCAGTCTCACCACTGGGACAAGATCGAAACGGTGGCAAAGATCTCTCGACTTCGACAGAAGCAATGACAAGGATGACCGTTTTCGCCGTCCAATGTACCCGTCGGTCGATTGCTGATGTTCACAAAATCTGGCGACACGTCCAAAGAATACCTGGCTAGGGGCGCGAATAATACCCTTGCAACCCCCTAGCCACTACTATGTTCTAACCACAGTAGTATACTAGCCATATTTCTTTCTACCTTACCTGACCACCATATGCCAGGCTTTGATCGAGACCTCGTGAGGGCCATAATCGTTACATACGAGTAGTGTAGCTAGGAGTCGAATTAATAAACAGTGGTGGGTAGGCTCCACGTTAAAGTGGGTTTTAAGAATGCTACCCTTCACCGGCCTGGACCCCCGTGAGGAATCGGAGCCTAGCTTGGCGTTAAGATACCTGACATACAGCCCTCATTCTGCCCCTATATCCAAGTATCTAATGGAAATCATGGTGCTTCTTATCCTTCTTACGCTCAACTTGCATAATCCACCACTCCGCAGGCCCGGCAGTCTGACTGACCTTTGTAAGACTGAGGCGGATTCGGTGGCGAGCATTAGACTCCGGAAGGGCGTCTCGCAGATCCGGGAAGTGCGATGAACTCGGCTAACGTACCCACCGAGACATATATGGGTCTTTTGGCCCCCAGTGCTCCTGGATATGACGGACCGAACCACGGCGACCCACGCAGTAGTATTAGCTATCTCCTAGGTATTTTCTATGTCTTCGCTAAGCCTGCCTTTCAACAATGGCCAGAGCGAAGAGGGCCAACTCCCGCAGAGTCAAACCAGCAGCGACAACAACGACAACAGCAACGACAACAACAACAGCAACAGCAACTCTTCGAAAACCTCCGGCCGGGTCCGCTCTGCCTGCAACGCGTGCCACCAATCCAAGATCAGGTGCTGGGGCGGGGCACCCTGCCAGCCATGTCGGGAGTCGATGTTCTTATGCACTTACAGCCCGGGCCGAAGGCTTGGTCGGCCCAAAGGGAGCAAGAATAAGAGAACCCTGATGCAGGGACACAACAAGCAGAAGCAACCTGACGCGCCCGAATCACTCTCCGAAGACAGTAGCATGCCTCCTTTTACCAACCAGGCCGAGTCGTCGACAGAAATGGAGTATGACCTCGACGGGTCCTGCAATAGCGCTGCCCTGGAGGATGAGTTCGACTTTGACCAGGGCACCGTCCTGGGGGTGCCGTCGTCCGTGCCGCCCTTGTTTGGCTCGATGGGAGCCGGCCGGTCGCGTAGCCTTGGCACCATGCCTGAAGACGCACATCCTGCTCAAGTAAGTCTTGTCCCGTCTTGCCTCAGAACTAACGGTCTCCGTGGACGCTGACCGTTGGATGTCTTTTCGCTTTTTCAAGTGGATGGCAGCGCTCACCGGTCCCTACGGTGGGCAATCTGCATTCGACGCATCCGACTTATTCAAGGGCACAGGCGCGCCCGTATCTGTCACGCACCACGGGAGCCTGACGCCGATCGACCCGGTGCTGGCGGGACTGTTCCAAACGGGGTCGGGGTGCTCGTCAGAGGCGAGCTCAGCTGGGCCGTCCACAAACTCGACAGGCGGCGGCTCCTCAGGTTGGCCGCCCACGACGGCTCCGAGCCCGCTGTGCTCGTGCATCCAGCAGCACGCCCGCCTCGTCTACGAGCTGGGCACGCTGCAAGAGGCGCAGGACAAGGCGACCGAGGTCGAGCGCGTCCTAACGGGCGTCCAGCTGGCCCAGGGACCGTGGCAGAGCCTGCTGCGTTGCCCGTGGGGCCGGCACGGTGATCACCACAAGGAGGCCTTCCTGCTGTTCAGTCTGAGCGTGCGCATCCTGATGTCGTCGCTGCAGAAGGTGCAGTCGGGTGTCAAGGCGCTCTCCCGCCCGGGCAAGCGGGTAGGAGTGGGTTCCTCGGAACAGGCGGTGACGGCAGACGTGGGACTGGGTGGTCTAGCGGCGTCGTCGTTGTCGTTGTCGGGGGACCTCGACGTGACTAGGGTCTCGGTGGGCGAGTTTCAGGTCACCGGGGACGCCAAGCTAAAGGTCATCTCGGTGTTGATCAAGGGGGCGCTGCATTCCGTCCTCTCGGCCGTGTCACAACAGCATGACGGTGGCACGGTTATGGACGCCGTGAGTCCGTTGCCGCCCTACTTGGCCGGCATCTCGGTCTCAAATGGGAGCGAGAAGGAGACGCCCGAGTCGCCCATCAGCGCTCGCACGTCCGTGTCAGCCGAGGCGGCGCAGCTGTCTTCGCATCTTTTCGACATGTCACAACTACATCATACTCCGGACACTGGGTCGGAGGACATTGACTCTGCAGTAAATGATATCCAAGCGCTGCTCAACCAGTTGGCTAGATGATGACTGACTAGGCTAGGGAAAGATGAGCTTATAGATGCTTGTTTAACCAACGCATCGAGCTCCTGTAGAAAAGAAAGAAGGTTACGTAGTATAATTCTCACTCTAGAATCAAAGGATATATTCAAAGACTTGTGCTGTTTTGCGCCGAGCGGCGGTCAAACCCCTCGGAGTTTCCAGGTCTCTAGGTGTCACAATTGACTACTTCTTACAGTCTTACCGACCTTTCGGCAATCAGACTTTTACAAAAGGCCTTGGTTGAGTTGCAAAAATAATTTTCTATAAAGCTATTTTCTATAACGTATTTCCTAGGCGAGTTGACCACCCTAAGTGCGTGGCTAACTCGCCGATGAACTACGTCAATGACTTCCGACTTTAATTCTCTTTGGCGTAATAGTCGGTATGTAAAACAAAACGGCTCTCGAACGGTGCCACCCCGTGAAGGAAAAGGACGTTGGAAGAGGGGTGGGGGCCAGGGGTAAGACGGACGGGAAGGGAGGGCTCGGGGCGAGAGGTGCCGGCAGTAGCCTACGGTCTAAGGTATTGCACCCTGGCCACCGTTTCTTCCGCGAGGTGCTTACGTGCAGCGGTAGCGCTTATCTCTATGACGTGCAGGTCCTCCGTGACCAGACGGACAGTTGGCACGCGTGGGAGATATGACAAACGGGATATGTAAATAATTCCCCATTGGCCGAATCCTGACGGCTCTCCAGCCGGAGCGGCGGTGGACATAGGATTGAAAACCGCCTTAAATGCGGAAGGGTGGGCGTCACACGGCACATTCTTTGAGATTGCCCTGAATAAGCATGCGGAGTTTGGGACCGGAGCAACTTATTCACTCTGAAGCGAAAGCCTTCATGGCGGTGCACGTTTTCCATCTCTGACTGTGATTGACGCGTTCTATATACATGCCCTGGAGCTGCGAGGTCAGTTAACAGCCGCATCAACAACTCTCCAGCCGTTTTTTGCGCAAGCCAGTACCTGCCATCTTCTCTAAGTTTCTATCATGAGCGACTCTCAGGACGCAGAGAAGGACGTCGGCGGCCGCGGCGACGGTGCGGTCTCAGACTCGACCACGAGAACGTCCACGCCGCCCATAGCGACGACCCCGGCGCACACGGAGCCCTCCAGTGGCCCGGAAATATTGCCCACCACGGCGCCCATCGTCCCTCCCGAAGAGGGCGTCCGCGGCTGGATCTGCGTGGTCGGCGCTTGGCTGTGCCTCTTCTGCACTTTCGGCTTCCTGGCGGCCATCGGCGTCTTCCAGACCGTGTACCAGGAGACTACGCTGCGAGACTATTCGTCGTCGGACATTGCGTGGATCTTCTCGGTGCAGCTGGCGCTCATGTGGGCGCCCGGCCCGCTGTTCGGGCGGCTCATTGACACGTTCGGGCCCGCGCCGGTGCTTTACCCCGGCGCCGCGCTGTGCGTCTTCGCCCTGTGCATGACCAGCCTGGCCGACCGCTACTACCAGATCTTCCTGAGCCAGGGCCTCGTGTTCGGCGTCGGGTCCGGCGCCGTCTTTACGGCCGGTCTGGTCTGCGTGGGACAGTGGTTCGTGAGGCGGAGGGGCCTGGCCTCGGGCATTGCCGCCTCGGGGAGCAGCGCGGGCGGCGTGATTTTCCCCATTTTCCTGAACCGGGTCCAGGCCGACATCGGCCTGCCCGGCGCGCTGCGCTACAGCGCCCTCATGATTGGCGTCCTGCTGGCCGTGTCCGTGTTCATGGTGCGCGCGCGCCTGCCGCGCAAGAAGTGGGATCCCTCGGTCAAGTGGTTCGACGTGGCCCTGTTTGGCCAGAAGGAGTTTGCACTCTACTCGGCCGGCACCTTTCTGACCATGTAAGAGAGTCCTTTGTCTCTTCCCCGGGCTTTTGTCTGTCGCCTCTCTGACGTCGTGTCGATGACAGGTGGGGGCTTTGGGGGCCCTTCGACTTCGTCTCCAGTATGGCGCTTGGGCAGGGCTTCTCGCCGGACCTGGCACTCGGGCTGGTCTCTATTATCAAGTACGTCGTTCCACACACAACCCTTGCGCGGGTGACCAGGGTTGTAAACTGGACACTAAGCATCGAACAGTGCCACATCCATCCCGGGCCGCGTGCTGCCGCCCTTCTACGCCGACCGCATCGGCTGCTTCAATGTGATCACGGGCTGCTCCCTCATGACTGGGGCGTCCATCCTCGCGCTCTGGCTCCCCTTCAACTACCACGCCTCCCACGCCGGCATCATCGTGTTCTCCGCCGTCTACGGGTTCGCGAGCGGCGCCTTCGTGTCCCTGCTCATGCCCTGCGCGGCCAAGGCCGGTAGCATCGAGACCATCGGCCAGCGTTTCGGAACCTTCCAGGTCGTCATGGCTGTCTCGTAGGTGTACCTCTCTACCAAAGTATATAGTCTCGGAAACACAGGCTGACAAATGGCGCAACCCACGCGTTATATGCACACAGCACTCTCACGGGCTTGCCAATCATGGGTGCCATTCTAGGCCGCCAGAACAACACGGACTACTCGGGCTTGCAGCTGTTCTCAGGCTTGTCTTGCTTGACGGGAGGGGTGCTACTCATCCCGGCCACGTATTTCTTGCGCCAGCACTTTGGGACGTGGAGAACTTGAGCTGTGTGGTGGAACGGCGGTCCTGTTGAGAATAGATGGCCGTCGATGCCTGTTGGGGCGCAAGCAGAGCAGACAGTGCACACCTGTGCACGCCTGTGCAGACATGCTTAGCACCAGTTCCAGCGTGTTCAACACCGGTGCTTGCCCCCCAAAGATGGCTTGTGATTTGCAGGGAAGTCGAAGAGTTGATTCGGGGCGCATAACAACACCTACAGATCGTTTTTTAAGAGCTGGCTCTGTCAGCTTCCCTCTAGATTAGGCAGCATAATTAGACACGTTGCGGGTTTGTGTAGATCAGGCGAAACATGGGGAATCCCAACAAATCGGAAACATGCATCACTGAGGTTTGCCCCTTTTTTTCTCTATTTTGGCAATCCTAGTCGTTCTTCACGACCATGGAAGTCAGACGTGATATCAACAGAGATTCCACAGCCCGTTGACCGACATCCTGATGGTCACTGGGAAGCCAGATGCAGGTGTTGCTGACTCGCTCACTAACACGACGTCGCATACGGAGTACGGAGTAATTACAACACTTTCGTTCCAAGCTTCAGAACAGCCAACCACCTTGCAGCGGAAGTCTTTACCCCAGACGCCCACTTTTCTTCTCCAATTTCATGTGTGCAAAACGTGTGGGGTTGAGCAGCGGGGAGAGCTGTTTTAGAGAATAGTGAATCGCTTCTTGGACTTTATTACCGAGTTCCTGGAAAGGGGATGGCCATTCTGTACGTCGTAGTATTAAAGGAGGGGCGCTTTCACTTCGAGCACTGACAGGGGCAGCCCAGCCTCCCCGTTGAATGAAAAGAAGTGCAGCGTGGGACCAGCACAAGAGGAGACACAAGAATAGTATCCAAAATATCTTCTAAAAGGAAGAAGAAAAGAACTAGAAATAATAATAAAAACAAAAGGGAAGAAATAGAAGAAGAAAAGAGCTGGAGAGGGATAAGTTCGACTCAGCACCAGGCACACATCACCTCGCCCAGCATGATCTACCAGTCCCCGTTTCCCACGCCAGTGACCCCCCGGGACCTGTCCATCTCGCAGTTCCTGGTCAAGGTCAACCCGGACGACGTGCCGCCTAGCAAGACGATCATCTGCGACTTTGAGAACCCGGACCACAGCCTGACGTATGGCGAGCTGCGGACGCGGTCGGCGCAGGGGGCGGCGACGCTGCGCAACAGCTGCGGCATGAAGGAGGGCGACGTGGTGTGCATCTTTGGGCAGAACTCGGTGAACTGGATGCTGCTCTGCCACTGCGTCCTCTGGGGTGGGGGGTGCTTCAGGTGAGATACTTCACTTTCGCCATATCTCGAAAACGTCCTCCGCCTCCTCTAACACACCCAGTGCCATCAATGCCCTAGCCACGCCCTACGAGCTGACCCACTACTTCGACATCGCCAAGCCCACGATCGTAGCCGTCGATGCTGCCCTCCTGCCCAAGGTCCAGAAGGCGCTGGCGGACGCGCCACCGGCCGTGACACCGAAGATCATCATCATCGAAGACGGTCTGCACAACGCTGTGCCGCACTTGCCAAAGGTAAGGATATCTCTCATCCAATGTACTTGGCCCGCCTGCTCCAATCAGGTCCTAAATTGTCCCTCAGTTCCCCAGAGACTTCATCCGGTTCCAGTGCCAGTCCGTCGCACCCTACAACCTCACCAACCGCGACAACAGCAAGGTCATGGCCGGCATGTGCTTCAGCTCCGGCACCTCCGGCAAGCCCAAGGGCGTCATGCTGTCGCACTACAACCTCATCTCGCACCTGCTGTGCTCCCGCACGACGAACCCGTTCCTCAACAACGCCCACATCAACGAAGTCTTCTACCCGCCCTTCGGCCACATCTATGGCCTCGTGTCCTGCGTCCTCTTCGCCGCCTACGTCGGCCACTACGTCGTCGCCATGAAGACGTTCGACTTTCTGCCCTACCTGCAGCGCTGCGCCGACATCCGCGCGTCCGTCCTTCGGCTCGTCCCGGCCACGGCCACGCGCATGGTCAAGGACGCGGCCGTGCGCGCGCTCGACCTGACCAGCGTGCGCACGGCCATGGTCGCGGGCGCGGCGCTGTCCGCGGAGACGGTGCGCGCCCTGCAGGAGATCCTCGACCCACAGGCCGTTGTGCTCAACGGCTACGGCATGACCGAGGTGACCATCACGATGCTGCGTGAGACGCAGAGCCACCGCGCGGGCAGCCTGGGCCGCATAGCTGCGGGCACGACGATGCGCATCGTCGACGACGACTTCCGCGACGTGCCCGCCGGCACCGACGGCCAGTGCCTCGTGCGGGGCCCCACACTGTTCATGGGCTACCGGGACAATGAAGCGGAGACGGAGGGCTCGTTCCACGACGGCTGGTTCTGCACGGGCGACGTCGTGCAGATCGACGACGACGGCTACCTGTGGATGACGGGGCGCAAGAAGGAGCTGATCAAGTTCCGCGGCAACCAGGTGCCGCCGGCCGAGCTCGAGGCCATCCTGCTGACGCACCCGCTCGTGACGGACGCCGGCGTGTGCGGCATCTTCGACAAAGCGCTCGACACAGAGGTGCCCGTGGGCGCCGTGACGCTAGCGCCGTCGGTGCCCCCGGGCGAGCGGGAGGCCGTGCTCCAGACGGTGCGCGCGTTTATGGACGAGAAGGTGTCGCCGTACAAGCGGCTCCGCGGCGGCCTGTTCCACCTGGACGCGCTGCCCAAGGGCACGACGGGCAAGCTGCAGCGGCGGGACATCCCGGCCGCGCTGGCGGAGAGTCTGAAGACAATGGCCAAGTTGTAGGTGTGATGTGTGTAACACTTGACTCTAGCATATATATATAGCATCGAAGTGCATGTAATGTTTTACAAACAACATTAATTTCATTGTCCTTGATATCTTCTATTTTCACAACCGCAATGATGATATTTCTGACGTCGAAAACTTATGCACAAGAGATGATTCAGTAGCGGAAAACAGACTCCGCTTGCCTTTCGCTTAGGTTGTTCTCCAACGCAGAGGACGAGAGCATCCATTCCCAGTTTCAACGCGAACTTTTAAAAAAAAATTCACATACTCCAACCGGACACTCTCGAGGAACAGCCGTCACAATGCAGCAGCACGCCTCGAACGAAGAGATGGACGCCAAGGCGCGGGCCTTCGTCGAGACTCAAGCCGCCGAAGCAGAGGCCAAGGGAATGGCAGACACTTGGTATTGCGTAGCGGTACGTCTCCTGAAGTCACAAAACGAATGAAAAGAGAGAGAAACTCGAAGAACCAAGCTGACTTGGTACCCAGGCCTGCTCCTTTGCCGCCTGCAACCAAGGCGGCTACGTGGCCGACGTCTACCAGACGGCCATCCGGGCGCGGTCAGACGACGACGTGGAGTTCCAGCGGCACGTCCTCAAGAGAATCAAGGGTACGACACTCTTCTCATAGAAAAAAAATATGAAATATTGCATGGCTTCCCTGCTGACACCCGCAGAGGGCCTCATCAAGACCGGCATCATCTACGGCATTCCCCGCGTCATCAACGCCTTCCGCGCCCTCCTCAAGGTACTGCCCAGCCCCGAGGCCAACGAGACGTCGTCCGTCCGCAGCCACATCGCCGTGCCCGCCGACACGGACGAGCGCGGCATCGCCTACATGCGCAACATCTTCCGCGCCGACCTTGACCCGTTCCTGCAGACCATGGACACGTACTGGCCCGATCTGCGCACGCTCGTCGTCACATACATCTACGGCTACTACCAGTCGGACACGAGCGTGCTCGACGCCGTCACGACGAGCCAGCTCAACATCGCCACGCTCGTACCCATGGACGTGACGGCCGAGGTCGCCTGGCACATGCGTGGCGTCATCCGCAACGGCGGCACGCGCGCGCAGCTGGACTACGCGTTCGAGACGGCCGTGGCCGTCTGCGCGATCTGCGATGTGCGGCTTAAGAACACGATGCCGCGGCCCGAGGACGTCATCAACGAAAAGAGGCTCTTCTAAGGGAGGGGAAGGGGGGGATTGTGTGAGAGGTAAAATTAGGGAGAAAAGCATGGACGCTCATGGATGAATACAATTTATGATTTATTCTATCTACGCTTTTTATTACTGTTGTTTCTTGTCTTATGTACGGTTTCCATTAGCCACAACACTCTGCCATACCCTTAGCAGATCCAGCCGCCGTCCACGCAAATGGCCGTGCCCGAGACGTACGTCGACTCGTCGCTCAGCAGGTAGGCGATCAGGTGGGCCACCTCCTCGGGGCGGCCGGCGCGCTGGAGCGCGTTCTCCTGGGTGCTGGACAGCACGGACTGGCCGTGGTTTGCAGCGGGGCCGCCGCTGGTGACAATGTCGCGGGCGTTGCGGTTCATGGGGGTGTCAATGGGGCCGCTGGGAGGTTAGTCCAGGACGGGGAAGAATTAAACGATCAGAGGGGAGAGACTGCGACATACGGGCAGATGCAGTTGACGCGCACGCCGCGGTAGCCAAACTCTTTGCAGGCGGACCGCGTCAGGCCCACGACGGCGTGCTTGGACGCCGAGTAGGCCGCGTTCTTGGCCCGGCCCGACACGCCCGCGATGGACGCCGCGTTGACGATGGCGCCGTTGTCGGCGATGACGCCCGTCTGCGCCTTGAGGCAGTGCATCAGCCCCGTCGTGTTGACGGCCAGCACAAAGTCCCACTGCTCGAGGTCCTGGTCCGCCAGCGTGTGCAGGCCGATGTCCTTCGGGATCACGCCGGCCATGTTGGCAGCGCCGTCGAGGCGGCCGAACTGGGCCACCGTGGCGTCGATCCACGCCTGCACCTGGTCGTACTTGCGCACGTCCACGGGGAAGATGAGCACGTTGTCGTCGCCGCCGGCCGCTGCGCGCAGCTCGGCGGCCACCTTCTCGAGCCCGTCCTTGGACACGTCGGCCAAGGACAGCTTGGCGCCGCGCTGGGCAGCGAGCTGGGCAAAGGCCAGGCCGATGCCCGAGGCGGCGCCGGTGACGGCGATGACCTTGCCGGCGAGCTGCTGGGGAGACATTGTGGGAAGTGGATTGGAAGGACTATTTTCTGAAATATCTGCAAGTAAAAAGCAAGAAGGCCCAATAGGATGGAAACGAATGTCAAGATCACAGAAGAAAGATCACAGAAGAAGATCACAGAAGAAAGAAGCACTACAGCAGCAATGGACCCTCGATGAAGCTACGGCGATGAGGGGCAGCACTAAATCATTTATACCGAACTCCCTGAGCTGGCGTTGGAGAAGCATCGGGGGTGTGGAGGCCACGGCCAGCTTCTTCGGCTGGGGAAAATGAGTGCCATCGCGCTAGCATGCAGAAAAAACGGGCACAGGACGCAGACCACTGACTCGTCGCACGCTGCAGGCGACTTGGTATTACCGAGCCAATCGTGTGTAGTACATTGCGTTAGCACAGAATGGCCCGCGGAGGGTGCCCAGGATGGTTAACCCACAAGTCCGGGTTTCCGGCGTTTTCCAGCAGGGCAGTACTTTGTCAGCTCTTGCGAATTATCATGCTTTTGAAGAGTTTACTA
This sequence comes from Sporothrix brunneoviolacea, assembly GCA_021396205.1. NCBI lineage: Eukaryota > Fungi > Ascomycota > Sordariomycetes > Ophiostomatales > Ophiostomataceae > Sporothrix > Sporothrix brunneoviolacea. Next base: position 124,975 of record WNYD01000084.1, read on the forward strand.
CTTTGTGTCTCTATCTACCGCGTGCTTCTCTAATATATCCCGCTGTCTCTTTTATGTACAATCTTGACCCGTCTTTGGGTCATCCCATCCTTCTCAAAGATGGCCGTTCTCAATAAATTTTTTGGGAACCGGCACGTACTTGGCTCGCAGGTACTCGCACAGGTTCTTGGCCAGGGTGTCCAGCTTCGACCCCGAATTGTATCCCCGGTCCAGGTGGTCCTTTAGCAAAAAGTGCACGGCGCGGATGTTGCCCATCTCAAACCGATCCACCCGCCCGCCGCCGTACTCATGCGGCCCGAGCAGCTCCTTAACCTTGTCAATGGTCAGGAATGTCCGCAGCCAGTCCCATTGCTCGGCGGTGGGCACGAAGAAGCCCACATTGGCGTCCGAGGCCTTGTCACCCGACCGGCCCAGGGCGACCCAGCCCAGAGGCGCCTCGACGGTCTCGCCGAATTGGCTGAGATCGACAGGGTCTCTCGTATCATACGATTCCTGCGCGCCGTACACCACGGTCTGGGGCGGCAGCGGGATGTCAATGGGCGTGCTCTGCGCCGCCTCGTCGCCAAACAACAAGTGCACGCGGTGGCGGCAGGCTGACTGCGGGATGAGCGTCACAAAGTATTCAAAGTAGCTCTTCGCCGTCGATTGGCGCAGGTCATTTGGACGAGAGACACCCTGGACGGTCAGTATACAAGATTAAAAAATACCAGGGTAAAAAGAGGAGCGAAACACACAGGGCACGACTGCAGGACCGTCTCGTACAGCTTCCGTGCAAAGCCGTCCGGAAGGCTGGGGTCAAACAGGGCTGCGTCATGTGCTTGAGCGAAGATGCGGAAGTCCACGGTCGCAATCTCCTGGTTGTGCGGGTTGGCCGGTGATGTGCCGTGAACGTGGAATCGAAGCATGGAGAACTTGCTAATCAGCTCCTCGCCGATAGCGTAGCGTGCTTGCTCCTCCATCCACCGGCACTTCTCTTCAATGTCGAGGCCGACAAGGTAAAAGTGCCACTCGGCCTGGTAGCCTCCGTTCGCGGTGATGCCGCAGCGGGTGGTCGGCGGCGGAGGACGGCCACGCACGCCGCTGACATGAACCAGGTCGGCAGACGTCTGCGTCAGCTGGATGTTGTGCAGGTCGGCCACGACGTCCGAGTTGTAATACAAGGGGCCAGAAATCTCATAGACAAGCTGCGATGAGACCGTCTCGGTATTCACGACGCCATTTGTATTCTTCTCCTTGCTGATGTCAAACTCGCCATTGGCATGAACGCTCGCGATAGGGAAGCCAAGGTTCAGGTGCTTCTTGGTTGCCATGAGGTCCTTGAAGCGGGTGTAGTAGCCGCCCGTGACGAAAGCCGAGCACTCAATAATGTGGCCGGCGATCAGGGCGCCGGCAAGTTCGTCGAGGTCTTCCGCCTTCCATCCATGCCACCAAGCGGCGATGCCAATGGTAGGGGCAGCATCAGAAACTCTGTGGTTTTGTCAGGTGTCTTTCATTCTACAATTTTCGGGTATTTTGATATTATGCGCCCTCACCTTCCACAAATCACAATATCGGCACCTTGCCGTAGCGCTTCCGCGATACCGAGACTGCCAAGGTAGGCCTGGGCACAGAGAGGTTCAAACCCCCATTCATCAAGCGTCTGGCCGGTCGTCAAGTTCTTGAACTCGCTCTTCTTCTCGGCGGCCATTTCCAAGAACGCAGCTGTGACATCATCGCCTTCGACCCACGCCACCTTCAGGTCAAGCCCGGCCTTCTTCACCATGTCAACGACGACCTCAGCCAGAAGCTCCGTGTCACTGGCTCCGGCATTCACAGCGAGCTTAGTGCCGTTGCGGGCCAGCTCGTGTATCGCAGGCTCGAAGCATTGGAGAAATGTGCTCGCATACTGGGCCGTCTTTTTGCGCTCTTCCAAGGGCAGCTTCTCCTTTCCACTGCCTTGCTGGCGCGCTTTGCCGGCACCGTATCCGGTCATAACGTTCTCCGACAGCCAGTCACCAACAACCGCATCGATGTCAGGATCGCTGGCAAGGCGCTGGATGGCAGCCACCCGGTCTGTGAAACCACCCGAGGCACCGCCGATGCGGACGGGCCGCTTGGCCTCCGAGTTAGTGGTCGTCATTTTGTTTCCGGATGAGGAAGTGTAATGGACTAAAAACAATAAAACAAAAATGCCACAAAAATTGATTTCTTTTTTTGTTTTGATGTTGCTCAGTTTTGAGTTTGTTTGTCTGTTTCTTTTCGTTTTGTTCGAACATCGAGAAAAAGAGGTTGATGTCCGCCGTATTAAAGCTCGTGCTGGTGATCATATTCCCCAAGCCACCCCAAATGGTCGGTGTTTTCGAAGGACACTCCAAGTCATCACCACAAATTATTAGCGGCTTTCCCGCTAGACTCAACACCAGATGATACTAATGCGAATTTGGAAAGTGCGGGGCCCCATTCTCCAAACCTGACAGAAAGGGGTCATGCCTGGTGAATCAGTGCAACCCCGGAGAAACAAGTCCGTGAGACCCCATCAGAGCCGGTGCCCCTCTCCGTGTCCCATCCCACAAGCTTGCACAACTTGATGCCGGACAAGAACCGATGTTCGGAGTAGAGCAAATAAGCGGCTTGGGCCAAGTGTGAGAGGAAGTGTTTGGAGGAGTCCGAGACGACCAAATGCGAAGAGGGGAGGCTGGCCAAAGGATTGGGCGTAGTATTCGGGGTTCTCCAAAAGACCTCAAATGAGGAGATTATCAGGGGCATCGGGTGATGCGGAGGAGGTGCTCTTCATAACTTTCATAAAGAAACCTCGTTTTGAAGGTTGGCATTGTCGTCAATCAGCTCACCGATTTCCGGGTAGCGGTCCCGGAACGCTTTGCCCACTTCCCAATTGCTTAGCTGTCGGATGTGCTCTTCGTAGACAGGGTTGATCGTGATGTCCTCGCCAGGTGCCACCGCGCTGAGAAGGACATGCGATGGGTCGTACGGCCAGCGAATGCTGAAGCTGGTGCTGTACACCGCTGCAAAGTGGTCCAATGTGATATCTGGATGGGCAATCAGGTAATTGCGAACATTTGGCCTGCAAAAATTAGATTTGCCGTCAATATAAAAAGCACAGCAATTATGTTGGAGAGCTCCAGCCTACCATGGAATGCGGTCAATCCACGCTGCGTGCGGCGTGGTGATCTGTACACGTGTTGGCCGGAGCCATGTTGGCATCAAGTCCCAGCTCGGCTTGTCCAGAAGAACCATCCACTGCAAAGGTTAGATTTTGGAAATCTCATGCTGAAGAGGCCAATTCAGATCCCACATACCTTTAACAGCGAGCACATGATGTAAAACACGGCCACTTGCTTCGGCAGTGTATCGATCTCAAAGTAGCTCCGCACAATGTCGCCAACGATGTCACTGATGGCATCGGATGTCCGCCGGTCCTTCTCGAGCAGCGAGCAGAGGTTCGGCTTGAAGCCAAATGTCAATGCACCGTCAACAGACCGCTGGTGCACCTTGGACGTAATGAAACCCTGCAGAATCTGGTCGCTCAGACACGTGGGTGGCCCATCGACGGGTGGAACTTCCCAGGGCTTCTTGATGACACCCGGCTTGGCCATCGCCGCAGCCATTGATGGACCTTCTCCAGCCGGTGATAATCCGCCCACCGAGCCCGTTGATGCTGCTGCTGCTGCTGCTGCTGCCGCCTCAGCTGGGTCATTGGGAATGTCCACGCGTGGCTGTGAACCCATCAAGCTCAACTGCAGGGCCGCATTTTGGGCACGGAGCTGGGAGTTTTCCGCCTCGAGCATGCGCATCCGCGAGTTGAGTAGGTTGACATCGCGTGCCCGGTCGCTGAGCATCTGTGTGAGGAACGCCACCTGCTCGTTGAGGTTGAAGATGGTCCATTTTGTGCGGTCCCGCATGGCCTGTTGGGACTTGCGGTCTCGCGCCCGCTTGCGCTGCAGCTCGATCTCTTTTGCTGCGAGAGCAGTGCCTCCAGGGGTTGTTGCTGCCGTACCTGAAGCGGATGGATATGAACCGCCGTCGCCTCCGCCTATGCCGTTGACAGAGGGCGTTGTTGCCGAGTCGAGCACTGATGTGACCGAGGCAGGCGACGTCGTTGATGTCACAGAGGAGGGCGACGTGGCAGCTACCGACGGCACACTAGATGGTCCCCCAAATCCCCCAACGATGGTTGGTGGTGATGATGCCGCAGATGGCATTGGAGGTCGCATGGTATTGGGAGCGGCGTGGGAGTCGACCACGAGGGCGGCCGCACCAGCGGATCGCGTTGCCATGGTCCACGGGCCCCGGTGCCGGAATTGGCGGGAGGGAAGCCCACTGACGAGTCAGTCGCCCAGGCCGTATCTTACAATAGCCAAAGGGCGCGAGATAGGGATACAACCAATAAACCAATGAATCAAATTGACGACATGAGGCGAGCAAGAAAAAGGGGGGCCAAGAGTCTGATGCACGACCCGACGGCCCGTAGGTTCGCCCTAATGATTTGGCACGGCTAGGCGCGAGCGAATAGAACGATTCTAGGAACACGGGACACAGTGAAGAGATGTGTCGATGTCGAAAGAAGCCGAAAAATGGACGTCGACAAAGTCGTGGAGAGTGAATCACTAGAGTCGGGCGGAAGTGGAGAATTAAAATTTAGAAAGAAAGGGGGAGCATGGACCGGAAAGGGGATAATAATAAGAGAAAAGTATCCGGGGAGAGACGCGTGTGGCTCTTCCCCCCAGGTATTTTTGAATTCGCTTTGTTTGCGCCTTCCCCGCCCTTGGCAGCGTTGGGGGAGGAAGGCCAAACTGACGCTGGGTGCGCGTAAAAGGTAGGAGCGAAGAGCTGCTGTGATGCTTGTGCGTGCGCTGTGTTTGTGTTTGGGGTGCACCTGCCTGCCGTCGATCGCTGCCCCAAAGGCGCTGCAGCGCGGGTGTTGGTGAGCAGGTGTGCCCACTAAGAGCAGGCCGTTGGTAAAACTGTGCCCACGTTACTGGCTGTTGGCTGTTGAAACTTCCCGTCTACCTGGCATCGGCTGCAGGATTGTTGGCAGCGTGGCTAGCAGGCGCCATGCGCGAAACAGGTGACCGCCGAAAAGAGCGCCATCAGGTTATTCCACGTGACGGCTCAATCGACGAAGACAAAGGGGGAAGGACAAGAAAACGTGGTCCTCTGCAATGTCCCTTCTAGATTTGTTCCATTGTCTCTTTCTCCCTTCCATCAACGTCGTTCTGTTTTCCATCGTTCTTTCCCCGTCTACCACAGCGGTGATGTGTTGTCTTACAGTGGACGCTCCCCGGAACTGGTTTAGCGTTTTGCAGGGCAAACAGCTCTCTGAAGCGGGGTAACTACGCGGAAAATGGAGAAAGTGCCCTAGGAGAGTACGGAGTAGCCGGGGAAAGAGCAGCAGGACCCATCGGGGTAATGCGGGGAGTGCTTAGCCTTCAGTAGGGCTCTGTGGGGAGAGAGTGAATGTTTCCAGCGCTAATCCTGAAATAGCACGCCTAAGGTACAGCGGGCCAATCGCAACGGCTCCATTTGGTTCCAAGTGCAGGAGCCTGTGGGATTCGGTTCATGATGCTTTGGAAAACCTTTTAAGCTTGAGATTGACGAAGCAGCCGTGGTTTTTATGCAAAATCTCAAATAAATGCCCAGTTACACTTGCAATTAAACTACCGCGCTTGTCTTGTGTCTCTGGTCGCGGAAGTGAGAAAAATGAGTGCCATATCGGCATGGGCACGAGACACAATGCTCGTTTGAGCTCGTGAAGCTGGTTCCCCCAATCTTGGTCTTCCTGGTTTGCTAGTTTCATTTATCCGAGGATATCACCGCATATAACGCCAGGGTGTAGACAGCCTTGTTTGGGGCTCAGCCTACATCCATTTGGCCGCACCTCTCGGAATGGAATCCGATATGCTCGTCCAGGACATCTCCCCCAATATTTAGGTCGTTGCCATTCTGTAAAAACGTGGCAGACGCGTGCCACGTGGATTAAAGTACGAGTACATGCTATGACTGGTGAAGGCACGATCTAGAATGGTGTGGCCAACGCATGGGATTACATATGACCATTAAGAGAATCTCCAGATATTGGTGTAGGTTTGGCAATAGCGGCTGAAACTTTGTTTTTGTGTCAAATGTTTTGAGAGGTTTCCTAGAATCTTTTGTCTAATTTTGGGGGAAAATCGAAATGAGAATAATAAGAACATATGAAAATGGAAGAGAACCAAGTAGAGAAACAGGCACCAATTCAAAATCATAAAAGGGCGGCAACTAGAAAAGCTTTGGAAGACTCGATTAATATTTTGCAAACGGACCCTGGCATTACAAAGACGCAAACAGCCAGTATTAATTACGGCGCACTGGGAGTTTGTGCACTATTCATAAATGAAAGCGGTCCTGTTATGATTATGATTATAATTAGATTTTAAACACATTTGATATGTAAATGCAACTGGCTGATTTTATGACCAGGTTGTATATTTATTGCATTTACGGAGTACAGAGTATTGCGTGGCCTAATAATCTCATAGCTTCTAGAAGCTTTCTCGGAAATTAAGGCGTTTCATGGCACGGAGTGCAGCTCCATCTCTTATATGGAATATAACTTTAAAACGACAAATGCCTGCATGGATTTCGTTTCGAGGGTTGGCGGCAGGGTGCCTTTTCCAAACTTCCCACGAGACCCGGAGAATTAGCAATCTAAATGCAGCTACTAAAGGCAGCAAAGAATATCGAAGCCTGAAAGACGCATCTGTTCTTTTCGTGTTTTTTCCTACTTTGTTTTAGCCTTGCCCATTTTATTTTTATTTTTATTTTATTTTTTGCATCCCTTCTCTCAACCCTGGAAAGGCCACCACCGATTCACCTCCACCAGAAAGCTCAGATGCGGCTTGGCACGTAGTCTAAATGGTGGAGATTTCTCCGGTACCTTCTTGGCCTGGGATCCGTAGCTACAAAACAGCTGTTTTGCCTCGTAGACCTGCTTAGTCGAGTTGGTCAACTCATAAGGGGCAGTGGATCTTCTACTAGCAGAATGTCTACAAAGTGAGAATAGATCTTAAGCGTGGCTTAAGTGTCGAGAGTCAAGAGTCAAGAATCAGAGCCGGCAAGGAGTCTAGATTCCCTCAAACGTAATATCGGGCCCACGATGTTGGAGAATTCGACTTAGTCAATATCATTTCCGTTCTACTTGCTTTATGTATTATTCTATTGGACTATGTACTACTTAAGGTATACAGACACGTTAACCGCCCCGACTGCTCGATGCAAGACAAAAAGGAAAAGGAAACCAAAAAGAGACGGAATTTTGTACAGTGGAAGGTTCTGGTGGTTGTTGATGAAACAAGCGGCGGCGGCCACCACCCGATTTGCAGCCATTACGGCCCGTTACAGCCGGCTCGCCCGCCACTGGGGCGCCCGCTTCTCCGTAAAGGCCTTGAGGCCCTCGAGGATGTTCTCGCCCTTCTGCAGCTCAGCAAACTCGCGCTCCAGCGTGATCTCGACGGCGCGCTCGACGGGCGCCGTCTCCCAGCCCTGGCGGATGCCCGCGCGCGAGCAGATGATGGCGTCCGGGCTGTTCTGGGCGATGGCCTCGGCGTAGCGCAGGGCCTCGGCGACGACCTGGTCCTTGGGCACGATGCTGTTGACGACGCCCCACTGCTGCATCTCCTGGGCGGAGACGTTGCGGCCGGTGAGGGCCATCTCGGTGGCGCGCTGCAGGCCGACGGTCCGCAGCAGGCGGGGCAGGGCGCCGCCGATGGCGGCGATGCCGCGCTTGACCTCGGGCAGGCCGAAGTAGGCGTCGTCGGCGGCGACGACGAGGTCGCAGTTGACGACGAACTCGCAGCCGCCGCCCATGGCGAGGCCGTTGACGGCGGCGATGACGGGCTTCTTGCCGAGGCGGCGGCTCAGGGGTTTGAAGGCGGGGGCGTTGCCCATGCGCTTGCTGGGGTCGGCGTCGGCGGCCATGGAGCGGTCCCACTCCTTGAGGTCGGCGCCGGCGGAGAAGGCGCGCCCCGTGCCGGTGATGATGGCGACTGTCAGGTTGGGCTCGTCGTCGAACCACTTCCAGACCTCGTTCATCTCGAGCTGGCCGACGGTGGGCATGGCGTTGAGGTCCTTAGGGCGGTCCATGCGGACGAGCAGGACGCGCAGTGCCGGGAAGGAGAGCTTGAGGAAGACCGGCGTCGGCGGCGGGGGGGTGGTCGTCGGGTAGGAGGCCATGGCGACGGTTGTGCGGGCTGTGGTGAGAGGTGATGCGAGGGGCTGAGATCGATGGAAGACACGAAAGAAAGGTTATGTCCGAGTCAAAGATGCAAACGGGAGAGGACAAGACAGGAGAAGAAAAACAAAATAAGAGGTCCTTGCGAGGATCACGGAGGTTGGCCGGCGCCGATGTCTGGTGCCAGACCACCGCAGAAAGAGAAGCGCAGCCTTGGGGCGGCTGTCGGGTAATGCCGTCGAAGCTCGGCTTGTGCAGATGCTGGGACGACTTGTGTTATTTCGCTGTGTCTGTTACTGCTCCTGGTCGCTCTGCCGAACGACACAAGTCTGTTGTCTCACAAGGGCCCGCCGGCTGGTCGGTTGGCGCAGGACGATGAACTGGTTACCCAGAACAGCAAGGTGCGAAAACCGGCCGAGGATGACCGCACAATCTCCCCAAAACCCCAACACCCCAACCCCGTCAGACGGGCAGGCCAGACTAGCTCCTGTGCGGGGCGCTGGAGTGGCCGCAGAGGACGAGCCCACCGCCTCCTGGCCGTGGACACGAGCGGAAATTGATTTACGCATCTAATGAATCAGTTTTGAATTAATTTAATTCACTGTTTTTGTAGCTGCCCGCTCCGCGGAGCGTCGGTGCTTCTCGGTTCGATGTGCAGCACGGCGGAGCTGCTCGGGTTCTCCAATTCTTCGACGTCCCCCACGCAAAATCACAAGGAAAAGAGAGAATTGCGATCACGGCCGGCCGTCGTTCTCGCTTTGTCGACATTGGCCTATTGTACCTTTCCCATCTGAGATCTCGACCGCGGTGCTTGGCTCTTCTGATCTTTGAAGCCCCTTTCGCCGACTGACTAGCAGGGGTACCGACCCTTTAGTGCTTTCTCCAAGCTTTATTATTATTATTATTTTATTTTCTTGTGTTCATCTCTTTGTTGCCTCTTCTCCAACATTCTGAAGCAGAACCCGGGGTAGACAAACACGGAGCAGGAAGCAGAAAGGACCTCCGTTCTGAGAAGACATCGCCAAGCTGGTGATCGAGACCTCGTCTCTCGTTTATCCTCTTACGCTCTTGTTTGATTTCCCAGCTTCATTTTCTTCAATCTCAATTCCTTGTCTCTCCTCTCTCTCTCTCTTCACAGCATCTCCAATCTCCCCCACCAGCCAACATGACGGCTCCGCGCTCCCACGCCCAGATCCCCGACTGGATCCAGCAGCCGTTCCCGGCGCTGCGGCACAGCCTCGTCTCGTTCCCGCGCAAGCACGTGCTGCTCGTCACGATCAACCGCCCCGAGTTCCGCAACTGCCTGCCCGTCGAGGCCACCATCGAGCTCGGCGCCCTGTGGAAGTGGTACGACACCGAGCCCGAGCTGCGGTGCGCCGTCTTCACGGGCGCCGGCGACAAGGCCTTCTGCGCCGGCATGGACCTCAAGCAGCGCCTGGACATCACGACGACCAACGACGTCCCCCTCGAGTACCCGCAGGGCGGCTTCGGCGGCATGTCCAACCGCGTCGGCAAGAAGCCCATCGTCATCGCCTGCAACGGCCACGCCCACGGCGGCGGCATGGAGATCGTCCTCAACGCCGACGTCATCTTCGCGTCGCCCAACGCCGACTTCCGCCTGCCCGAGGTGCTGCGCGGCGTGTCCGCGCTTGCGGGCGCCCTGCCCCGCTGCATGTGGCTGTTCGGCAACCACCGCACCATGGACCTCGTGCTGACGGGCCGCACACTGACGCTCGGCGAGGCCGTGGCGTGGGGGCTGGTCAAGGAGGTGGTGCCGCTGGACCGGCTGGTGGAGCGCGCGCTGGACTACGCCGAGGAGATCGCGTCGCTGAGTCCGGACAGCGTCATCATCTCGCGGCTGGGCGCGCGCGAGGCGTGGGAGACGGGCGTCAGCCGGGCCACGATGCGCGGCCAGGAGCTGTGGGCCGACAACATGAACCGCGGGGCCAACGCGCACGAGGGCCTGACGGCGTACAAGGAGAAGCGCGACCCCAAGTGGGTGGCGTCGAAGCTGTAGAGGAGCAGAGCACGAGCACGAGCATGGGCACGAGGGGCATGGCAATGAGCATAGACAGACCCGGTGGCAGAATTCGAGCGGACTAGACTAGACGGAGGACGGGATAGACGGCCTGGACATAGACAGCGAGACTCGGGCGAGGGCCAGCACTTTGATTTCACAGCTATACACACAAGAGCCATAGATGTATTTTATTTTAATTTAGTATTGTATCATATTCTTTCATCACCGCCATGCGCCATGAACGCATTGGCTGGTAATTACTATCCACGGACCTTTGTCGTCGGACTGCACTGGCACCGACAACGACGCCGACACAGATTGGACTCTCCCCGTCGACTTGCGATTCAAAACAACGTAGGCTCATAAAACCTGCCACGTTATCTTCTCCCGGCGACATCGTCGATGTCGGACCGCAGGCACATGTCAGGCCAGCGGAATGACCCAAAGCGGAAATGGATGCGTTATCGTTTATCGGGCGCTGCGGAGCTGTGTTGCGTTGTCGTGTTAGTCGAATGCAAGCCCTTCGCCACTTCTGGGGCTACCCCGGTGTGCTGTAATCTGTACTCCGTATTATCGGCCGTGTTGCCCAAATGGAGCTCTTCGTATTATCGGTTTTGCAAAAGACGCTGGATTCAGATGATCTATCTACACACGCCACTCTAGTCCCTTATGTACAATTGTTGTCCGTCTGCTTTCTAGAACGCTCACGGGAAAACAGAACCTTCCGAATTCTCCGTATTCTCCGCAGCTTCTGTATTTTCTTCCCCTCTACAGCCGGCTCTTGGCCCCCTTGATCTTGGCGTAGCCGTTGGACAGCGCCACGCGCCCGTCGCCGACGACGGTCGTCTCAAAGGCGATGTTGTCGTAGCCGTCCGCCGCGCCCACGATCCACATGCGCGTCTCCAGCTCGTCGCCCGGGTACACCACGTTCTTGAAGCGCGCGCCGAACGCCTTGAGCCGCGCCGGGTCCGACCCGCCCAGCTCGCGCAGCACCGCGTGCGCCGCGAAGTTCCACGTGCCCAGCCCCTGCATGATGGCGCCCTTGAAGCCGCCGCCCCGGCCGAACGCGTCGTCCGCGTGCAGCGGGTTGTAGTCGCCGCAGAGGCGGTACAGCAGCGCCGTCTCGGGGGTGGTCTGGAACCGGGCCACGGCGTCCGGCGCGCGGTCCTTTGGCATCTGCACGGGGACCTTGGTGGGGCCGCGGGGCCCGCCGTAGCCGCCCTGCTTGATGCCGAAGGCCATGGAGTTCATCTTGACGTATACGAGGCCCGTCTTGGCGTCGAGCAGCTGCTGCTCGGCCTCGGAGATCATGTTGCCGCCCTTGTCGTAGACGCCGACGATGGTGTGGCGGATCTCGAGGTCGAGCCCCTCGGAGCTGACCGGCAGCGGGCGGACGATCTCGATGCCGCGCTCGCCGTCGACGGAGTTCTGGATGTCAAAGGGCGGGGTGCCGGGCACGTCGGCGGCGATCATCTTCTTGGCGAAGTCGTAGACGTCCTGGTCGGTCTGCTTGAAGAGGAGGTTGATGGGGAACGTCGGGAAGACGGCGAACTTGGGGTGCAGCTCGTAGAGGAGGTGCAGCTCGTCGGCCTTGGCGCCGATGGCATTGGCCTGGGGAGTGTCAGCCAGCAGTTCCGAGTAGAAGAAGAGGGGGGCGGGGGACATACAAACAGCAGCACATCGCGGCGGTTGTAGCTGCACTTGACGACCGGCAGCTGGTAGCCGGCGGCCTTGCGGAAGTCGACGTTGTCGTATCTGCCCGAGGCGTTCTTGACAGGTCTGTCGCTGGCCATGTTGAAAAAACGGGGAGGTGAAGGTGTGAAGATGTGAAGAAGCAAAGATGTCACAGAATATGGCCGGAGAAAGAACGAGAATGACGGCGGGAGACGGAACAGAAAATACGGAGTGAATAGGTCAGACAAACCAATCTATGCAGCCGATGCTGGCCATATGCAGGGTATCGAGCTTTATGATTTTCAATAATTGGAGAGCCGGTGGAGAGGCACGTCTGTCGGCGTCCAAAGCGCCGACTAACTGACTACTGACTACGGGACTAGTGGGTGGTGGTCGTCGTGAACAGGGGCTAGTTTAGGGCCTCCTCCGCACCCCCAGCCTCTCCTCACGCGCTCCCCGGCAGTGAAGCGGGTGAGCAGAGCCATTGTAGGAGTTTATTAAACCGAGGCACATTGGTGGATGGTTGTGCTGCCGTGCCAGTGAGCGGATATCAAAGGACGCCAGCATCGCGGCGAATAGGGGCATCGGCAGTACGGTATATCTCTTATTTATGTCTTATTTTGTAGGTGATTTCTGGAAATGAATTTATTTGATTTTTTTGCTCATTTGCTATCGAGTTCATGCAATTTGGGCTCGTGATATTACCCCTGTATTCCCTTTCCTCCCCCTTATTGTCCAACCCCTACGAGTGCTTGTAGGTCCGCCCGACGGCGCTGTACGCCGCCTCCCGCCGCGCATCCTCGGCGGCCACCAGGTCCGCCGGCAAGTCCACGTGCCGCGCCCGCATGAACTCGCCCACGCTCTTGCCGAAGCCGTCGATGATGCTGCTGCTGCTGACGCCCTCCTGCAGCATGCCGCGCACCACGAAGTGCACCGCGCGCAGCTCGGGGAACTCGCAGCGCTCGACGGCGTAGCGGTCCGACCAGTCGCTGCCGAGCAGCTGCTTGGCGCGGTCGCGCGTCAGGAACGCCCGCAGCCAGGGGTAGGCGGCGGCGTCGCGCACCCAGAAGCCGATGTTGGCGTTGCCGCCCTTGTCGCCCGAGCGCGCGTAGACGAGGTCGCCGAGCGGGCGGCGCACGGTCGGGCCGCCGCCGCCAGCAGCAGCAGGCA